>JTDE01000161.1:304979-315548 GCA_014338405.1 Paragonimus skrjabini miyazakii
CTGAACACGGACAAGTTTCGGTTAAACTTGACACGTTTTCGACGGTAAAACGAGGCAAACGACGAGCAAGTAGATTTTTATATGTATATGCTCAAACGTAGTGTGATTATCTAGGTCAAGCACTACAAGCTCACCAAGTTTAAATAACTCTATATAGACGGCTATTTTCAGAAATAATGTGTACCAAAGTTATGACATTATTGACGTAACGATACTTTTACAAATCGATGGTGCGGAATGCTCCCTGACATTCCACTTATATTGTAGTGTGATAGTGCGGACAGTTTCACGTATCTTGTCAACACAACTGTCTGAACAAGAATCCAACTGTGGCCATCGAAAATTGCCTGTATCCGTGACATGGAGGCTGTGAATGTGTGGTATTTTGGAATAAGCTAACCTGAGTGCAGCTAAACGAGTTTACGCACAACTGAACTGTTAGCTCACTTGCGAATCAAAGGCATTCTTTCTATGAGGTCAGTTAAACACAAACGATAACGAACGTCCGAGCTTTCCGTTTCATATACATGATCACCAGCATCAAATGCGATGTAGATTTCCAATAATGTACCGATAACTTACCGGGCTGCTGAGGCCCCATGTTGCAAGTTGACAGCACTGGAATGCTCGAACGCAGAGTCCGGAACTTGAATCCGATCGGATAAAAGTCGGGAATTGCATGCGGCGGAGACTAAATTACAAAAGAAAGTCAAACGGAAATGATAATCATTAATTAGTACTATTTTTTTTACTAGAGCACATAAAGTTAAACGAGTAATCGTTCAAGTAGCAGATATGTGTTTTCTGTGTTGAAAATGTTTTTTTTAATAAATATTATTTGCAGTCCTAGTTTACTCATTGAAACCGTTACGAATACAATATTGAATGCTTCAGTTATTGTGTTACACTTTAAGGAAAACAGCATATTCACAAAAACATGATAAAGATATATACACTCGATCGAGACTACATCGTCACTGAAATGAACAAAAAAATGTATCCAGCTTCAAAGTTGAATAGTTCCTTACAGATGACAAATAGAACAGATGTTTCATTTTAATTCTTTCGAACTTATTTTCTGAGGGGATACAAAACTACTCAACCAAACCATTTCCTAATCCTTATCTAAAAACGTTATCTCGGAAGAAGAAAGTCACTAGCTGTCAGACTAAATGATAATTCACTACTCTCCTAAAATTTATTGTACACCATTTTCCAGGAATAACATTAAAAACCTAACGTCATGGTGACTCACCCTAGAACAACGGCATGGAATTAATGAAAAATCCCACTCGACTTTAGTTTATGTTATAAACTAACGATGGGCGATTGAGAGACCACACAGTGCAACACGTCTATCTGAACTGTTAGGAGCGAACGAAAACCGCCTCTTGAATCACTGACCAAAAACATCAGACCCGTATGGATCATATCCTAATTGAGGCGTCACCTGCGTGGCCAAGTAAATTTTCCTTCGTGTTTAAAGATCTGACGGTATAGTCTCCCCCAACTATATATTACAGATGATGCTGGTTGTAGGATCAAGTTTACTGTTAGCATCTCAGGTAACCTACTTTCAAGGACTACTTGAAAGATTTCTAACCCGAGCTAATTATCACCACATGTTTGTTCACACGAACAACCTCAGCTTTAAATTACCATACTTGCTGATCCCTTTTGATTTGGTCAGTTTTCGTTAATTATTGTGACCGTATCTCACAACGAATAGAAATGACATGTGTATGACATATTTAAAATGATCAATAAGTCATATAAATTAGAATAGTCGCAGAATGGCGATTCGTTTATCTAGCCATTCATAAATAGTACCATATCGCGTGATTTCTCGGAGGTGAGAATTTAAGATGTTTTGAATGGAGCTGTGGATTTCGTTAATGTTTATATCTTTTCTCAGCAATACATAATACAGTCCCATTTGTGGCCAAAATCGACCTTCAAGCGCTTCACTGTAGAATAATTCCATAGAATCCACAGTCCACTTCATTGTTTTGTGACAACACTCCCATTTCTGTTCACTCTTTAAAAGTCCACTATGTTGAAACCAGAATGGTATTTAGTGTGCTATCACACATACTAGTAGGACGCCACAGTGACATTGTTTCACCGCGTGAAGGACTGATTAATTTTGCCTTGGTAATCGCGAGTACTTTCTCCTGGTTTGGTAATACCGAGCACCAAGTTGCTATGACCGCTAAAAGTTGGCGGCAAAGAAATGTACTATTCCAGTCGTTAGCCCTAACCGCGTCACCCACCTACGAACATAGCCATAAAGGTCTGATTAAACGTTGACTAACATCGTTAGCTGATATTGCTCAGTCTGCCAATCTGATTCCTATCTAACACACTGAAGGCACAACTCATCATCCCAAACTGGCATACATGAACAATCTCGCCTTAGAATCAATAACCTAACCTGGCATCCCGGATGGTTGTATTGCCCCACGAGGCCTTTTGAAGTTGAGCTTGTACGTATTATCTATTCAGCTCTATTAGTCAATTTGTCTATAGTTGAGGTAAACGGATCTATCTTGTCGGAGAGTACAAACTTTTGAAAGTCTGCTTATTTCAAAACGTTACCACTCAAGTGCACATTTGGGAAAAACATGGGTTTGTGTGTGTGCATGCGTACGTGAATCTCGTTTGGCTAGAAGGAGCTCAGACAAAACGGTCGGTCGATCAAAACATACACACATATTCCTAGCTTGTCCCAGTACTTTCTTCCCTCGTATTAAAAAGCATAGAACGGACCGAACTAGTTGTCCCCTGAGAGTTGAACAACCAGACCGTTGCTATCTAGTCAAAACAGTTTTTGTTAAATCCCACTGACAAAAAAAAGCAATACATCGTTAAGCAACTGTATCGATCTGTGTCAAATCGGGACGAGATGTGACAAAAGCGCGCACGATGGACTCAGAGAATCATCTATCTGAAGTAAGCTTTGTTAACTTGGTCCCTAAAGGATTTATAGGACGCCACGCAATGTCAACAACGTAAAAGCCAGCCAGGTCAACGATGAACAACTTGAAACGGTCGCACGAAACAATTGGCTAGGCACAAGAACAACGGAGCTCAAAAAAGGGAAGATACTGGCTGATCATTCGACCAGTATTTACGATCCGATGTAGCATTTAGACGGTTAAGTGTTTTCTCAATACTCATTTGGTTTATCATCCAAAACAACCAAGAAACTAGACTCAAAGCTCCCTTGAATTTTATTTACAATCTGTGCCAGAATGCACATTCGAAACAGTGTACCAAACGAACCACTTATTCTCTTGCGTGCATAGAGAATGATTGAACTTAATCTGGAATCAGCTTACTGACACGGAATCGGTGTATTCGCGGTATCTCATGTTTGCTTCCAGTGGAGACATATGCTAGATATCTTGCTCCCTTAGTGATCCACTCTCGGTGAATCATCTTTTCTGTGTACAGAAGATAATGTTCTGTCTGTCTGCAGTATAGATAGCATCCTTGATATTTTCGCTAGTTTTACCCTGTTGAGTTCGACTCGAAATTTATACGTCGTTTGGTTTACCCTTCACTAGTACCAAACCAAGAAGATATCAGCTATCTATGGGTCCGAAATATCGAAAGATATACAGCTCTGTACTAATTGAGCAGTTAAGAATGTTTCGACAGTAGCATTTGTACATATGATGCATACAGAATATTGGAATACAACAATTTTATGCTTCACCTAGTATGAAACGGTCTAATTGACCAAAATGCGGATTTGATTTATGGTAAAAATGTTCGAAGTAAAGTCAATGCTGTAAAAAGAGAGATAGATCATGACAAAAGAGAGTTTACAATTTCAGAGATATTATGGACAGTTCTTTCACTGTGAAACTTCTGAATTGGTAGAAACTGTGTTTACTAATTAGGGTTAATACTTGACCTTGTTCACTTACAATAGCATGGTCAAAAAGCCTTTGTTTAAACGGTCTTAATCTGTGAGAATTCCTGTCCGAATAGCTATGATTACAGGTTCGTTCACAGTCAGTCTCTCAATTTTACACCTCCAAATAAAATTGTTTTGGCTTTTAAGTCCTCAATTGTTCGCTACTGTGTGACCTATCGGTCAAAAAATGTTGCTCTATCTTCTAGGTCGTTTAAGTGTTCGTCGTATCAACTACAGTAAACTGACCAAGCGGGGCACCTCGTGCAATATAACGTCTGGCGTCAGGCTTATGGACTGTGTAAAACGACACCACGTGAAACATGTATCATTGTGACCGATCAACACCGATTGGGAATTGTCGGATACTTAACCATTGCCTTAGTGAACAACGTTAGTACCGATAATCTTCCATTTGAATCTCATACCAAAGATCGGCAAGCTCAAGCCCAGCGTATTAACAGTGATCGTGTTAGTCCGCCTCTGACTTGGACCTATCCATACGAGAGTTGCCATTTGGAAGAACGGTAGAAAGGAGTTGGTGATCCTCAGAAACAGAAAGGAATGTTGAAGTATTTGGAAATCGATCATATTTGCGGTTACTAACTCCAACGATTAGAGATTTGAAGCGAAGCCAAGAGTTTGTCTGAGAATTAGAGTTCATTCATCACTATATCTGAAATCTAGTGATTACAGTTGGGGTCCGTTCGATGGATCTGATAACAAGGATGATAACATTGTCATCAAAACTGTGCTAGAAAATGCCTTCAGGAATATACGGGGGGAAAATAATTCACCCTCTTATCCAGGACCCTGAGGGTGTTAGGTGAGATGTTTGTAGAGTATTATAGTTACGCAGGTAACGATGGAAATAATAAACAAAGAATATTAGGAGGCGCCGTATACTTAGAAATAAGTTTTGAAGAAATTGATATATTATGACTTTAACTGAGTCATTAGGAGCAGCATTATGTGAGGGTGATGAGTACAGTTTGACTGTCCAAACCTAAACAGATGTAGTCGCTGTAACGAAGACCGGTACTATGGCAGTTTAAGAGGTTGGCTGGCATCGTCACATAAGATTTGCTTCTAGCTCGAGTCATTTAGTTAGGGTAAGATTTAAAGATATGAGCGGGCATCTAGAAAGCGAAATGTCTTTGCGATTTGGTGCATGGGACCGAGGCGACTATACATTGGAATTCCACTGATGTTACAAATGCATTAATGTTAGGCACAGACAATATTACTCGTTTCAAGCCGGCAGTCTGTCTCAGATAACGAACATAGGACTGATATCTCATAGGAAAAGCTTTTTGTTTAAAGGTAGAATTTAATTGTGAATTGTTCATTCCGATCGATAAGGAAACTGGTCTGAAGATTTTTCACTACAAAGAATCACGCATGAAGATTTCCGGTTAATGTTCACGGAACTGCGAAACAATTTAATAGAACATTAACAAATCAGTATTAGACGACTAGTTCATTCGGCGTCTAAAACACTCTGCTGTAAAAGTACAACTATGTGATTCACCAGTCTTATCAGGTGGTACATAGCCTCTATTGTTAACGGTCCGATTGTGTATATGCTCTTTAGAACGTAATATAAGTCGCTTCCAGCTTACGCCTTATCTCTTTTATCCGTACTGTTTGTGCATGATTCGTTGGCTTGATAAAAGCCCAAGACGATCGAAAGCAGCTACTGTAGCAACCAGTCACCATAAACAGGCGGTCAATTGTAGGCTACAGTAAAACAGTAGGTTTTAAGTCATATTATACGTATTAGTCATGCTGTACAGTTCGAACAAGTATAACTGCGTCCTTGCGAAAAATGTAGCTTTGTCTTGCAGTGTGCAATAGTCAGTCGTGTGATACGAAAGTTGTTTTGTTTTGGCATGTGCCTCTAAGTACGCTTGACTATCGTAAAGTAATTGTACATTTCATAAGGTTGACTGGCTAATTAAGTAGCCTCAGTGGTTATTAGGTTAAAATGTAACAGTGATTGAATCGTCGCACATGAATGACATTAACTAAGTATTCGATTTTTACGATTGACCTTAGTCGGTAGTTTGGCAGCAGATTCGTATGATGATTAGCTAGCGTGGATCGCGGACGTGCTTGATTGTCCGATGGTAAAACGGTGGTCTGCACAATCAAGCACTGACCCGATGTTGAATGGTTCACAACATGATAACGAGATAGCCACAAAACTGCGAGGGTGTCAATGGTTGACAGCCGGACGCCATTCAAATAACACTTAGCCACTCCTGTCTATCCGGTCTACTGTTCGTAAGTGTCTGCCTTGGCATTTGCTCGAATGACCTCTTTTAAGTTAACCATAATGTACGCGTATTCGTGAGTGTGAACGCGACGCTTGTGGCAGAATTTTCTGTTCATTGTCGTAGTCACTTATTGTTGAACCTGATCACTAACTAGCCGAATTGATTGAGATCTGGTCACATACATACAACCAATTGGTTACGATCTTGCATACATTCTGACAGACAGATATAGGTCTGTTGTGTCCTGCTGCAACTGCTGCTGATGAAACTGCCAGGAATCGACTCAAACTGGCGCCAAAGAGACATCTGAGATGTGAGAAGTTGTAGCTGTAGTGTCCACAACACCAGTTTCAGTCTCGTCTATCGAAAAGGTGTGTTTGCCTTAGAGAAAAACAATAGAATGGGGAAGCAGATGACTGAAAAGGTTACCCGCCAAAATGCATGCAACCTGACTCTAGGCATAAACAGCCTATCAAAAGACCTGGCTAACTACGGGACAATTAAACGGTTAGCATGATATACTATCTTGCAGGGCATATTTAGCGAAACCTGTGGGATGAAGGGGTGGAGGTTACACTAAATCAACTTGCCTTCACTAGTGCATTTGGCTACGGATGATTGAGTGACACGCAACCAAAAGAACGGAATGCTTCGAATTTCGTTGTCAGATTCAGGAATTTTACACGCCAACAGGATGGTAATCGATGTTTACAGGGTAGTATGACTCACATTTTTCTCAACTGATGTTAAAAGTCGTGATAAATGTTTATCGTTGGAAATGTATTTAACTGAATGCTAATAGGATGGCATTTTTATTCAGAAAGGTATCCGATTCTTTCATATTAGAAGGCCGACCATTGTTTATACAAATGATAAAAATGGACTTACAGTTAGACGCATCTGACCATTTTTTATATTTGTAATGAAAGACGGTCATCAAGGTTGTTGGAATTCGAACACAGTGGTAACAGTTAGCATCACACAGAATTTCTACCTTAGATCCATCAACAAAACGTTCATTTCCCTAATATCAACCTGAGGTGTTCAAGGATTAAACTAAACGACTAGCTTATGAAGAAGTGTTTTTATTTGGTTGTCCTCAGAGTTACAAAGTCCCGAACCAATTTAATTATTGTACTCTTCTACCGTAGACCAATCGGCAAAACAGACGACACGTCAATACGGGTTTCCATGATTGAAACACTAACGACGTAATATAGCACAGTGACTAAAACAGAAGCTTATTCTAAGACTGCGTAATCGATCATTCCTATGCAAAACGTTCGTCGTGGGGTGTGAGAATTTGATTTCCGTTTAGGTAAGATTTAGGGGAACTTGCACCATCACAAAATCTTCTTTAACGGCGAGTCTTTCTATTGTGTTGTGACGATTATTCTGTCGTTTACCTACTATGGCAGACAACTGACGATTTTATTAGCCAAAACTGTATGCTATTGTGCACAAGCTGAACTATTTCGGACCTACCTGCAGCCGGAATCTGGATGACTTGCGGAAACCCCCTGTGGCTTACTTAAAATCTACACACCGAAGACACCTCGCTGAACCTATAAACGGGCTGCTTGACGTACGATTAACAATCACTAGGCCTCCGGATGTGTCTAGTGAGAAACACCATGTAGGTCGATGGTTTCAACCACCGGCTCGACACACACCTAAAAGAAACCAGGTTGAGTCTTGAAACAGTTTGGATAACAACATCGTTCGTGTAGAGTGCAATGGACGCTTTTCCAGTAAGTCTTTCTAGTCAGCTGCTGACTATTGATTATTGAAGTCCGTTTGTATTTATGTGAAAGACTATGAGCAGGTTAGTATTTTATTCCACAAATATCTAGGCTTGCGTTCACACCTCTTCACTTCCCAACAGTCCTGATCGTTTGTAATGAAGCCATCGTATTGTTGGTCTATTTTAACCAAACATTCTGCAAAGAATCAGACATACACAAGCATTTTCAACTATCACATATGTTGAATTGTGCTAAGAGTCCAACGACCGTCATGTTTAGCACTAAAGCGTTTATATGTTTACATAATAAGGCAGCGTGAACAATGCACGTTTGCTGGCTAAAAAATATCACCGGAAGAATACATCCGCTTTCTTGCATATTACCATTCATTAGATATGCATACCAAGTGAACTCCAATCACATATCCTACTGTAGGAACGGTAAGGGTTCACACTGTACACAACAACCCATGTGAGAATTAACTGTGATCCATGAACTTCACTGCGTCTGATATACTCTGTAAAACTAATTCTCAAATGAGTTGATATCCATAACTTTCAGCCAATGTCGTTCTTATTGTAGGATATTCAATCAAAATCCACCGGGTTCGTATACTTGCTGAGTAACAAAAACAACAAAATCGGTCTTGTGCCTCCGGTGAAATTCAAGCATTAAACCCACTTCTCGTGTGATCACTGTGTACAATTATAATGCCATCCATGTTGTTAAGATCGACTGGAATTATGCACAGTGTGTTTGTCTTCGCATTGATCTATAAACTCGATTGAATGCGAGATAGATGACACACGTTTAAAGCAACGCACATGCATTTAAGAATATATCTAGCTTAGTAGAACGATATGGAGGATTGACGGAATAAAACAGAACACGTAGAACCGATCGTCCCATGGCTGTATTTCTGTCCAGTCACCCATCGATAAGCTTGTGGTTTTCCTACGAAATAAACTCGGTTTTAGTGTCCACGTCAGTGGTCCCGTATTTTCCCGATATTCAATCATCTTAGTCCAGATGGAATTCTGTGGACATCGGTCACCATTGGCTGTTACCTACCATTACTAGTTTGTCTTTTGAAGTCCATTTCGGAGAAAGATTGTTTCAGTGATCATGGATTAAACAAGAATCGATCAATGTATTATGGAACTGTACATTATTGACTGATATTAGTTTAGTTGTTATTAATATAAAATTCCTATTGATTACTATAGAGCGCGAACATTTTACTACTCAAATTTTCAGTTCCCCAGTTCCCATCTTCATAAGTATATCTGTGCACAACCCACTGGGCTCAAGCATAAGCATTTGTATGCAGTTGCCCACTTTTACTCCTGTTCTGTTATCCTGTAATTAGTCCAAATTCTACAAAACGTCGTCTTATTTTTGCATTAGCTGAATATGTTTATATTCACCTCACTATGACTGGAAAAAGTTCACAATTGCTTGTAGATCAAGAACACTACAATACTGAATGAGTCAATTAATATTCAGTCACGGAAGATTAGTGTATAAACTGCTAACAATTCGTCCATTTTTCGCATATGACGTTATGTGGACGTAAATAGGATGCGTCAAAGCCATTCATCTAACACTATATATTACCGGAGACTGTTGAGTAGCAACCGGTAAGTTGAAGCCAATTAAACTCAAGTGGCCGAAGATTACGGATCTCAAGGTAATCAAACTGTGTGACGTTTGTAATCATCTTCGAACTACACTAACAATATGCAAACAAGTCACTAGAGAGTTGGGACATGACACAGGCCAAAAAGGAATCAGATATCCCATGTACTTAGGAGCAGCTTATAACGGACTTTCGTAACGTTCTTCCCCTACCTGTCGGGAGGATCTTACTAACACGTTGTGTTTTATGGTTGATCATCTTCCAGCAAAACAAAACTTTAAGTTTTTCGTATAAGTAGGTCGACGAGATTCCGATGGCTACACAATGTCAAACATAGGACAGATAGGTCATGACAGTCCGTCTAGACCCTGACGAATCACACAATGTGTGATGAGGTCAGTCCATGCGCGCACAAACACGCTTGTGCATCGCTTGACATATCAAAATACACTTGTACACAGCACGCCAGTAAATGATACACTGGCAGTCGACTCACAGCTCTCAGTCCTTTACATGTAGTTGTATCGATTGTAACTGCTACAGGCATAGAGACAGAAACTTCAGTGGGCTTGACAAACACCAGGAGCTAGATCGCCGTTCGTTCTTCCTCCTTCTGTCAAACGACCTTAAGCGGACTCACCCATAACTTGACGAGTACGCATACTAAACGCGACAGTCATCAAATTCGTCATACAGCTCATCCAAAGCCTCAGACAAACAGACTGAAAGTCATATATGCTTAACGTTAATGAGGTTGTCAGTGTTATGACATCATGCACAGCACTCCTGGATCAATGCTGAGTACATTTAGTCTATGATATGCTTACTTGTTTACAGTTATTATGTTGGCTGATGCTTAAAGAGTGTGTGAACAAAAGTGGACGCGAAACGGTTGACTAATAACGAAAGAAAACATACAACGTGAGATGTCGACAATCTGTCTGCTCATTTCAGTCGAAAATGTAAAACATTAGAATTTATAGG
>JTDE01000161.1:315648-326875 GCA_014338405.1 Paragonimus skrjabini miyazakii
ACGGTCAACCATTCAGACAGAATGTTATCTGTTACGAGCCACAAAAACTGCCTGAGTTAATCTATACAATGGTGGAAAAAGTGAAAGCGAAAGCCATAAAGTTGACTACCATTTAAAAATAAAGTCAACATCAACAAAATTTAACGAATTTTTGAAATTCCTTTTATCCACCTTTTTAATAAACGAGAAGGAAATAGCGTTTTGCTATCAATATGCGGATCAGACCAATCAAAAACATCCTTTTCAATCATATGATGTCGAAAACATATTGATGCAAATTTTTGGGACCTAACAAACTACAAACAAGTGTACAAGATAAGAAAACACAGAAAGTACCTTGTCACAGCTAACTATTTTGCCTCTAAGTGTCCAGCTATCTTTCCCCTATTGATTCTGTTCATGATCAGTGAGTTGTATCGCCATTGTTTATCGTGGTCAGCATACAAACTATTTGTCACATACTCCCATTAAACAATTCAGTCAAATTAGTCAAATGTTCGTATAAGGACGTCAACAGACACTGTGTCTTAACCTGACACATGTATGTAACGTTCGTGTCTAATGTGAGGAGTTCTATTTCACCGGTATATTTTAAGGCATCAGATAGACTTATTCGAAGATTGTAAGCGGACAAGTATTGGGCATAACAGACTTCGTTTAGTCTGTGCAATAACATTTGAAATTGCTCTCCAAATCTGTCAAAGTGAATCATTGTACGTTCGTATATATACATATATAGGTTATATTGTTCACTGCTTCAAATCTTCAATGATTCATTTAGAAGGCTTGTCAGGGGTGAATACTTGAAGCGCCTACATCTAGGGTCATTAACTAAACTCTCCGAGAAACTCCCGTTCAATACTTTCTTAAATGTATAACGATAAGCACTCCGTCCCTATAGGTATATTCTCGTAGAAAAACGTCACGTTTTCAGTTATAGCCTGTTGTCTTGTATGTGGCTATTTCTGTTACAACACTCGCTTATATTATGGTGATTTTCACGAGGTCTCTGTGTAAGATAAAAACAATCTATCTTACAAATCTGTGAGTAAATATTTCAGGTGAGGAAGGCTTACAGTGTTAATGCTGTCGTTAATAGTTCCAGCTAAATGTTCTCAGATTTACTCAATGGGTTTGTGATGGATTGATCGAGATGACAAGCGAAACCTCAAAACTCCTCTTCATGTCAAAACATTCCCTGCTTTCATAAAGAAATATAGCGTTGTCTCATGAACTCTCACGATAGCTGTTTAGATTAACCTTGGAAGGGCACCAGATTAAGGAATCATTAAACTGACAATCTAGTGTTTTTATTCTTGCATCGGTAACCTGTTAATTTATTGCCACTACACCAGGCTGCTCGACGTCCATCACAACGACGGGAGCACGCTGAACCGACCTGAGCACAGATAACTGCACAACTTTTTTGTAGTGTCATGCCACAGTAACAAGTGGTCTGACGCCGGACGATAAACGTCACAGAGTACACACTTCTTTGAGAAAAATTATGACTCATCCCAAAAGTGCGGTAGCAAGCTACATTGGAAGGATGATTATGTAGACTGCCTACAGAAACTAAGTCAGGTTTCTTACAGTTTACTTGGCAATCCATATCTAGATAGCCCGGTTTGCCGTTCCGGTTAAACGTCAGTTAACTAATGGCAACACGCAAGTGACTCTAATTTGCCAAGGAGAAGAGTTACATCTGGTTGCTAGTGCATTCAGCCAGTGAAGCAGTTAAACGTATGAGAATTGTGTAAAATATCAAGTGTGACCAGAAACTTTTGAAATCATTGACGAGAATTGGGGGAGTCGTTTTATCCTAGGCAGCCTCTCTCGAACAAGGGTTCGTAAGACAATGCTATCTGGATACGGTCACTTTGTGCAAACTCCGCAACAAGTAATTTTGGAAAACTTGGTTCGATCCATGATCGATTTGTAATCATCTCTCAGGGGTTAGTTTTCTGTTCCACTGAAATCATCGAGACCATAAAAAGGTGCATCATCTTGTACAGTTGGAATTCTACTAACAGTAACGAAACATACTGAGGTGGGACGTCTGTATACGATTTATCTGTAAAACGCCAGTTATAATAGACTGTATGCTTTAAAGTAACAAACTACTGCGGAATCAACGTGGGAAACAATATATTCAGTTGTGGATTGAAAACCAGGTAGAAATGTTAAACTTTTCGGGAATAACTAACCGACCGGATCAGCCTACAATCTCCCACCTATTCATGGGGCTACGTCCAATTATTGGTTTTCAAAATGCCAATTATTTCAGTCATACGCTGGTTCAATTCGATGTCTCCACCAATCGCTTTTGTCAGCGCGAAAATGTTGAATAACGTTGACCTTTTTTCCTTCCTAATGAGCATGGATTTCTTACGTCTGATGCAATGCATTGTTACAATACGTGTACCATGATCGAATGAACTGAACCGAACCGAACCGAACCGGATCAAGCCGGAACGTAAACACCTAATCCTCTGACAGTTCGGCATATTCCGTGATTGATGTATACCTATCCTTGAAGAAAGACATGTATATACGTGTGTATACATGTGTGTGTGTATTCTCCAGAAACTTTCCATCACCGAACTTGTCCGCTGCATATTGGTTATTGACATGTTATCCTGTGTTGGACGCATTGCCAACAGCCGTTAACAATTTATAAAATACGACTGTCGATATTTGGTTTTTATCGTTACTAATAAAATTCTTTCAAAGAAATATTTCACTCCCTAACCAGATTTTATGTGAACGTGATAAACTTGTTTGAATGTATTTATCACAGAAACAAACCTGATCGATAACCATATCATTAGAAGCTGCTCAAAGCTCATTCGTTTGTTAAACGAATGCCTGAAGCCAAATCAGAAGTGCTTTCAAGTATTTTCGTTTCAAAAATTGCAATCAGTTGATATAATATTTGGGTCAGCGTGCGTGAAGGTACGGTTTATTTTTATTCAGATAGCTGGTTTTGTTTAAATCTCAGGGGTTGATACAGACCACAAATCTGAAATATCTCATTGAAGATAGATTACAAAGTGTAGTTACTAACTAAAGGGTTATTGCTATTACCAAACGTACTTTGCTATCAATAACAAACAAATATGAAACACTCTAATATTGTCAAATATTTTTTATGGTAGTGCTCACCTCTGTTACACACACGAAATTATAAGCAAACGGATTAACAATCAAGCACTATATTCCCTCCATTACAAGTTTGTTAAAGGTAACTGTTCTATTGGATCACTTTCTCACTTAGCTTCATTCTTATTGTTTGTGTTTACTACTGTAGCCCGGAGATTAAATGAGACATCAAGACACTCATGCGTAATGTGTATGTAATCCGACTTGCGACGGTCAGATGTTACGAAGCAGTTGCTTTTATCGGCATCTTTGTGGCCTGCAACATTGGCGAAGACAATTCGCCCAATACAGTGTTTCGGTGTTCCAAAATCACTCGTGGATCATGGACGTAAGCCAAATCTTAGCAATCCCGATGAACTCAAATCACGTTTCAGAGGTTTTGAAACAGGCAGCGAATGATTCACAACTGGTAGATCGATGTTAGTCTCATTAGTTATGAAACAGCCACACGGAATTAATCGATCGGAAATTAGAAGGTAACTCAAATGAATCTTAGAAACTCAACGGTGACATTAGATTTTTTGGAGATTTTGACGAAATCAGAATTGGAGAAATAGTAGCCGCTATTACCAAAACTCGATGTAGTCATGAAGAATACTGTGTTTAGTCTGGTAATAAATCAGAGGAAACGAGCTTGTTCGCTATACAATATTTTTCATGACTACGCTGGGAATTTTCGCGCCATTTAAAACTCACTGTCCGAATAGATTCGTCTGTTTCGACCAATATATTCACTGAATAAAATGGAAGTAAGGTAAGCGCTTTGCTATAAGGCTTTCGAAGTAATGTACCAATTTCAAGGCTGTTTACCGGACTGACAATAAAAATGCTGATTACCGTTGTTCAACATCTATGCAACTAACTCTCTTAAGACTAAAAGCACAGCAACCAGAGGGACCACCCTCTACGTTTGAGGGAACTCAAGAAGGAATTGCACTGGGACGGTTAAGTAGAAGATAAGTATGTGCGAAAATGGTAGTCATAATCTTAGGGTTCCGTGCTATGTTAGATAAGTCAAGCATCACTACATCTAAATCGATGTCACTGGTCAGCTGTGACATAGTTTGATGTATAAAGTATTTTGAACCGATACATAGAGTATATCTGTATTAATCAGAAAGGTTATTTCACCGTTTTTAATGGATCATTACAATATGTCATTAAGTCAGCTCCGGCGTTTTGTTGGGACACTCAAGTTTTTGATCTGTTTTGTGTCCGAAACTGGTATCCCTGACCCATTAAACCGGCCAATGACTTACGTCGATATACCACCCTATATTTTCACTTCACCTACTCTTGACCTATGAAGAAGAAATATGCCCGTAGCAGAAATTCTGATTTGTCGTACCAACACGGAACTGGCGGGCTATTGGCTTATTTAGTTTCTATTTTGACATGCGCACTGAGTCATACAACTGTGCATGTTAGTGTTTACGATTAACTGTTCTGAGTAAAGATACCTCGGCCGTGGGACGTAGTGACTCAGCGTGCTCGGTTATTTAAAACTTCTTTATTCTGTGGATTATTTTTTGAAATAGAAGCATCCTATATATTCCTAAAAAGTGATCGTTAACTTTAGTCTGAGAAAAACCTTTGGCTGGACATGGAATTTATTGTTTGCAACATTTTACACTCGCATCGGATTATGCAAACACAAGTCTTTTGATGGAAGGCAAACAAATTTTCTAGTTCGAAAACCTCAAAATTTCAAAAACGATTGAACAGGCTTACTAGCAATCAATTTGAAAGATGAGATAAGTGAGAAGGGACCTAACTATTAAACATCTGAGGTTCGGCTGGATTCAAACCAGCAACGCAAACAACATGACTAAATGTGACAAGCGTTCTATCAGCTTAGTTACTAAGCCACATTGGGAGTTCAGAAATTTCTTAGATGGATTCGGCTACCCAGCAAACTCAGTGTGTACTATGGAATCCATCAGCAGTTTGATTTCCTAAGTGGATTTTTCGAAGGAATAGCAGCCAGTATCGAACTAAACGTTGAGATCTTGTATATGAAAATTCCATTTGTTAAGACGACGATTTCGTGAACACAATCCGAGGACAGAGGCGAAAGAGCTATACTGGATTCATGTCTTGGTTTTGTGATTTCAGCGTGGACAGTTAGAGTACAACCTTACCAAGAAAATTGTAAGCACCGCTTACTGAGTCAAATCGATCAATCTAACACTCAATTTTCTGGTCACAGTTAGATGTCACTATTTTAAACCGAATATCGGAAAGAAACTGTGTTCTTTCGTAAACTTTACCAGACGTTTGGCAACATACTGAAATGGTCGATTTAAAATTCAAACGGTAAAATGTGTCAGTTATTTTCCGGATTTTCACATATAGATTAGGCTAATGAATGAAAGACTATCTTGCAACGACATATGAAGAAGGGAGTACAGTCGATATAAAAAGAGAGGCTACACATGAACCGTCATGTTACTATTCCTCGATCCTTATTACGAACACGTAACTCTAGTGATTAAGATAGTATCATATCTATACTATGCATACTTATCATATATTAATAACTGTACTTATGAAGATGTCGTCAATTCGCCGCACCCAAAAGTTTAGCCTCAATCACTTATCAGTATGGGTAAAGTTTGCGGGATTTTCTGTGCTAATAAAACATGATATCCACCAATCGTTAGCCCATTACAATCGTTCATCACTCATTTCTACAATCTGTAGCCTTCATTGGTTATCCCTTAGGCTCACTTTGAACAACACTTATGAACTTTGTCATTTTCGTATCATGGGCTGGTTGTCTGAAGTATGTGGGTACTAACATATAACAGATGGACACGAGTGTTAATATGTTCTCGTACTTGACAAGTCTACTTAGGTCTGTGCTGTGAATATGACGGTTGGACATATCTTGTGAGAGCGGCGCAAACGACCGATTTCTTTAGTTCGGAGTGTAGAGTTAACTTAGGTGTGGTGATAGGGCCTTTACCTGTAGGATATAACCATTGATCGAATTGTTGTATACTGATCATAACTCGCTAATTTGTGATCAGCCACCAAAACATGAAGAGAGAAGGTTAGCTTACAAAGAGGAAACTGAATCAAGATCAACTTTAGCTCTCAATGCATGAATTCACAATCATATATCAGCAGTTATCATCGCGTGACAATTTAAATTTCCGGTTACTCCTTACTAGTGCCAAGTTAAGTATGTGTTCTCACTATATTCGGTGAATTTGGTTACAATCAAAGATAATTATGCAAAGGCAGATGTGGCAAGAAAGAACACCCTTTTCTCCTAATCGCTTTTTGCTGTAACACTCGAACACAATCCCTTATGCCCACATATACACCAATACAACTTGTCTATGGTAACTTTCGTTCTCCGGCAATTTTCCAAAAATCTGCTAGCCAATACACCTTAAATGTTGATCTTGTGCAATGAACTGCTTGCAAAACAAATTGATATGATCAGGTCAGCAACAATTTTCAGTTAGTCGGGTAACGAAAGACTTAAGAGGTCAAACCATACAGATTGGAAGGGTCCGGTTAACGGGCACGACAACTGTTCAACACACACACACACATTCATGGGGAGTAGTTAGAATGAATGCGAAATGTGTGTAAAGTACCGACATCCCTAACGAATTAATAATTCATGAACTCTACACGTATTGTTATTGTCTTGTTAGAAATCAATTAACATTTTGCCAAGAAGACAATTTGGACGACATGCAATGTTGTCGGACTTGGAGATCAATAGATTGGGAAAACGTTGGTGGAATGTATTGTTTGCGCAAAGCAATTGTCATATAAAAATTAGGTGATTGATTTATGCTAAATAAGTTTTTTTCAAGCACTTTTAAAGCCTACATAGGAAGCAGTGGTTTTGTTCTTTGTTAGGTAAAAATTTCAATGTCTAGTTACAAGTGAAAAATGTCGGACAAACTTTCTTAACCGTTTTTACTAAAACTTATTCGCTCTCATCATACACTAGATTCATCCGCGAAAATGATTGAGGGTGTTAAAATCTGTTATCAATGTTTTCAAGCAACTCACAGATTTGTACCTAAGTGTGTATGATGAAAGAATTTGGTTTGAATGCTTAAAGTTAGTCTGGAACGGTAGACAACAAATTCAATTTCAGAACAAATTATCTTCGATTTTAGTCAGGAATGATTCATACATGATTAGAATTTATAATGTTATTCACTCTTGTTTATAAAGCTATTTGTTGTCATCGAATAAACATGTTAAATGGGTACAGTTGGAACAATATTTCATCAGGATACCACTTTGATACTGATCTTATCAAAGAATGAGAAACACTCTTTCAAAGAATCCCCGGAGGTGTGTAATATATGAACTTTTAAGCATAAGTGCTACAGCCAATTTGTATGATGATGTGTACAGTGATGTTATTAACTAATGCAACAGAAAAATATATATATATATTAAAGACGAATGTGCACGCTTGATGAGATAGGCAGTATATGCTTGACAGACTTGACTGGTTCTCGCTCACATGTGCTGTTCACAAGACGTTGATAAGACTGACTGTGTTTTCACAGTTGGATGACTTATTAAGGAAAGATTGTTCACGAAAAAGATTATCTCAGGATAAATACTATTAGAAGTGACGTGTGACAGGCTCGGATGGAGCAGTGAAATAAAAAGGATTGGACATTGACCCTGGAAGTCCGATTTTTACAATCTAACAAGGCTTCGGTTTAATGTTTATACAACTCAAGGGAGTAACAGTTCAGGCAAGTTACAACGCTGTATCATGAGAATAATTATCTCTCAATGAATACGGCTTAAAAGTCTCATAGAAGACACAAGGCACAACACACAGAACTATCAGAGATTGTAAACTCACATTTCTATTAAGTGTCGTCAGCAACGTAGGTCACCCTCCGGGTGGCAGGTAGAATTCCGGGTCTCAGCTATTTTTTGTAAGATCAATCGTTCATAATTCACTGCCTCAGGACATATAAAACTTTATCCAAGAGCTTTTGGTCGTATCAAAAGGAGACATAAAACTCTTAGTAAACTCGAAAGATAGCATGGCGATCTGGATTTCCCAACTAGATTGAAATGTTCATTTTGATTGAACTTCCATAGCAATGTATTGACTACTGATATGAATGTGGGACAGTTATTTTCATATGGCAGTTGTGCCAATAGTAAGAGCAACCGCTAGTCGTGAACAATCTTGCTGGTTCTGTTCATTGTAAATTATACGTAATGGAGTAAAGGAATTTTGTTATGAGCTCTGATTCTTAAAACAGAGTTCAGTTAACTGAATCCAAGTCTTGCTGCCCCCTCTGTCTGAGAAGTTGAAATGAGACTGATTGTTAGATGTACGTTTTACATCACGTAAAAATCAGCATGCAATGTTATTTTCTGTTTTTCCATTCCTAATTAGACGTGTGCATCAACACCGAATCAAAAACTAATCATGGAAAGCAGTGCAGACAGAACAAACAAGCCACATTGACGAAAACCTAATTGAACCTGTAATCCATTCATATATTGAGAGAGGGAGTTCTACTCTCGTAAAAGAACAATCTATCCGTTCACCTCAAGGCAAGCTCATCACCTCACATCTGTTGCACGAATATCCTCACCCCCCCCCCCCTTAGCATTGTCCTTTCTTAACCTGCTTCGTGATTTCCCATGAGGGACGACTCTTCACAAGGATGTGAAGTATTCCATTGTCCTGCCTGTGTTCACTCTTCCTTTTGGCACATGGGCGCACAGGTTGCAAAGAAGCCAATACAGATTGTGTTTAATGAGTCCCTACATGTGCGAGATAAAAAGCATAATACAACAAATTCACGAATTTCCACACAATGATTAGGTCGGATAGTCCAGCTCGTTGAACACACAAACAATCATAATGCGAACAGAAGACTTATTACAGTCAAACCGAAAACAAAATAAGACAGAAAGTCACAAGCGACTATAACTCTTTAGTTGATAAACACCTTTCCCCGGATGCATGAATAAACACTGAGTGTGGGATATTCCACGTGGCCGATTTTAACACACATCGCTTGCAACCGATAACCAGCTTCTTAGCTAGGATTAATCTAATCCGATGAGTGGACATTGTATCCATCTGACTATGAGCCAATCTGTAGTGTTCTTCCTCATAGATTGACTGAGCGATCCACTGAGAATATTCTAAACTATTTGTTCTATAACCCTGCTTGCCCAACTTCTTCAACATTTTATAAGTTTACAAATAAATATGTTTGCGAGTAAACAAATCCCCTTTGCTCATGGAAGCCGATCGGCGACGACACTCTTCTGTTCATCACACAGTCACGGCTTTGAGTCAGGGTTGCTAGGACTACACGTGTCTAGGATTGGACAGTCTCAAAGTGGTAGACATATAAGATAAAATCGTTTGACGAGCAACGGATAGATAGACCAAAGGATAGATTAGTTAAACGCTGATTATTGTAACCATGATGGACTGAATATTGTTACAAATGACGTGGCCAAACATGATGAAATCAAACATTTGTTGGTAACGAAGGAAATTAACTTTCAACCTGTTGAACCCAAACTTCATAGGTTATGACAACTCTCAGTTCTAATATGAATACTGCAAAGGTGGCTACACAACGCTGACTCAAGATCTTTCGGTTTGTATCCTGGTTGAGTGCAGTCAGTATACCGTAAGAACTGAGATGGCAAGTCAGGGAATAGTCACACACATGTACGAGACGAAAGTGCATGAATATAGAAAATAGTGGAGACATTGACCGTAGTCGAACGCGACGTAACGTACCAGTCAGACCTTCATCAGTTCATTGGTTAGAGCCAATTATCTCCGTAATAAATTTGATTGACAGCCTGTGATAATGCAGTGACCAATATGTGCAATTAAACTAGTCTAAAGGCAAATTATCACAAGTATTTTGAATTCCATGGCAGTAATGGGCAAGTATTTTGAATGTATCAATATATTCATGATATGCGAAGGGACCGCTTCTACATTGTCGATTGACTAACACGTGATCAAGTCGTCGATACAAGACTAAACTAATTAGAAATACTAAATTAGTGACTGGATTTGTCCATGAAAAATATACGGTTTGGGACTGTTGAAGTACTAGTTTGAATACTAGCTACTCCACGATCACCTGGTTGCCGTTTCATGTATTACGTGTAGGTGCTGCGTTAAAGGTTCGATTATGTCTGTGCTATGTGATGGATTATCTGAATAGGTTGAGTGAATATTGACGCTGTAAAGTTTAGTCTACAAGTCAAGACCACAATGTCAACGTTAGAGTCAAACAAACAGTTTGAATGATTTGGATTGTTGTTTTGCATTACACTTCAGGCCCGAACTGAACAGCAGTGATATATTCAGAGGTCAGATCATGTTAAACTCTTGAATGATATCAACGTCACACATGTATTGGAGAGGACGTCATACTGAAGATGTGTTGTGTGCACAAACATGGTCACTACTACTGAATTGTAAATAGTAATACGACAAACGCCAGATGGGTATGCTTGAGTAGCGCTGCAGTATTGTTTGTCAACTTAGTGGGGTATCGAAAGGGCGGAAAAGCGACTGATCAACAGATGATAAACGCAGCGTTTTCTAAAAGTTCACCGGATCTCTTTTTGGAACGCCTTGCAATCAGGTAATCTTCGGGTGTGATTACTCATGGATGTTCATTCCTATCATTGGTAATATAGGCGTATTAACGTTTCGTCAGATTTGCCTGACCGAACGCGCCCTAAACTACATAATATACTTTGAAAATGGACGATCAAAGTAGGTAAAATGAATGACTTTACACGTTTGAAAAACGCAGAGAACAACCTTCAAAAAGATCGATTTATACTTTCCACATATGGAATATCAGAAAGACTAACGCTATAGAACTTGAAATGCCATGATACCGGTATTTAAAATTATGGAACCAATACTTATAATGAACTTGACGTCCGTAGTCGTCTTTCCCTCAACAGAAAAAAGGCCGTAGTCTAGTTATATAACAAAATACTTATGAAATTTAGTTGCGCAATTCTCCAAAACAACTGCAACACAATTTCGGAT
>JTDE01000162.1:0-31646 GCA_014338405.1 Paragonimus skrjabini miyazakii
CTAACCACGCTACTTATTATCAACTGAGTAGTTCTGTAGGATTTGGATGAATGATAAGAAATCACAGATCCTAGTCGCAGGTTGGAATCCAGTCGAAGCCCTTAATTTTCACAACTGGGTCTCATTTCAGATCGTAATCGGTGTGTTGATAGTTTTTCAGGTGTGAATTAATTTGTTGTGGCATTGGTTTTTGTTGAGAAGTAGTTGTTTGGAATATGCTTCGTACATTAATGATCGTTTCCACTGATTTTAACTCCCGTTTTCATAGTGATACTTGGGATTAACCTACGATAGTCTTCCTTTCGACCGCGTTAACTGCGTAGTTTCTTCTACATTGGTACACCATCAACAATACTCGACTAAGCGATTGAAGAATGGTTCCAGAAATACCATTCCGGTATATTACTGAAAGCAACCCTAGTGTGAGAATCTCAGCATAATGTTGCGCGTTGGTATACTGAGAACAGACATTCGCGTAATGTGCCTGAAAATCAACTGTACGTCATCCCTCATGTCTATTGGATACAGATCTCAGGTCTGAAACCTTATGCTAGTGGCTGGATACTAAGCGGCTATCTATCGTAAGACACAGTTTTGTTTCTCACAGTGAGATTTCTAGTTAGAGTTTTAGTTTAAATTGTTTCATTACACTGCGGGTTAAATTTTGTCATTCCAATGGAACAGATCTTTGAGCCCGTGTTGACGATTGCGTGAAGCTTATCTCCCCCACTAATCAGGACGCGTTTCATCTAGATTTCAGGTGTGAAAGTTTTATAGTCGAGTTTTGACATTACATACAAGAACTACATTGCCCTTCATATTCTGACAGATTGGTAAGATCCAGTAGTACTGTCACAACATTCCGTCTCTCCTTCTTGGGGTTTACGCGCGAGCACGCTGAATACCGCTGAAGTATGCCATCACCCAATGCTATTCGCGAAAACGGTGGTTGCGCAATGTTGAGCCGTGTCCCACTGCTCCTTACCAAATGTTCGGCTTCGAACTTCGAGCCTCATACTTGCAGCTCGGTCCTTATTTGGATGTCACCCCTACACCAGATGCATGCTCATATTTACGGATTCAAACAAATGCATTCGTGTGTCTTGGTTTGGGCGTTACCTTACCAATGGTCGAATACTTTCAATCCCATTATTGTTCCGTCATTTAACAGCTATACGACGCGTTTGTCAAGGGATCACTTGTGCTTTGTTTAAAAGCCCTAAATTTACCTGCAATTGTAAACATCGCAAAAGCGGTTGAGCTAGTGTATGGCCATATAGCCTAATGCGAGACTCAGTAACAAGCACACATGATTGATCATAAGTAATAGACCGATCACTTAGAAACAATGCTGTGAAGATTAAAAGTATCAATACGTCAATCAGAGGCTGTATACGTCAGACTAAGCGAGGTAACACGATTCATACTAGGGACTTCAAAGAAGAGTGTTGTCTTAATCCCATTCATGTGAAAAGGCAGAGTTTACTCTCGAAACAGAGATGTTTTCGATTGGTTCAGGTTTATGTAACTGGCAGTTCTACTGGGCCATGAGAGGCTGTTCTGTATATAAAAGCCTTTGTTATATTGAAAGTCTTCAGCAATATGTCAAACAGTGTACGCGGTTCCCTAGTGTTATACGCTTTATTGGTGCTAACTTTTCCAGGCCACATCTAATCAACCTGTCGGATTTATTGTTTGTCGCTCAGCTCAAGATGGAATAGAACTTTGGATCTCCGGCTACTGACCATTCCAGGTTACCAGCTTGGTTGTCCGCTGCAACAGTTTTGAATATATATTGGGTCTCCGACGTTGAGTAAAAGTTCAACATTGTGTCAGTTCTTGAATGTTCCTTTCTAACAGGGGTTTCTTCTAGTTAATCGGCCTGTATTGCGTCAAACTCTGTGCAGATGTCTTTCTTACATTGCGACTAGATGTTACAACACCGTTCTTGTTATTTGGATTAAGGTTTATATAACAGAATCGTTGGACTACTTCCACAGTCATTCCCTCTCAATTACCTTTGACAGACGTACGTTTAAACTTCCTAAAACCTTCCGCCTGCCTGTTAAATGTGGGATAGTATGGAGGAGGGAGAACGTGTTCGATGTCGTACGCGGTATAAAATTAGTTCAACGACACTACAGCTGTTAGTTGCTTAGTGTTGTTGGACACAAGCTTAATTAAAAATGCGGATGGCCAAATCAAAAAGAATATGGAAGCGCTGGGTAGGGTCAGGAATGTGACGACAGGTTTTTGCGGGATTCTTAGCGAAATAAGCACAGTGGGAACAGCTTTTAAGTACCCTCCCTATTGCAGCATCGATTTCGGACTAAAAATAAAACCTCGTTCAGAAAACTTCAAGCTGCCATTCTCCGGATGAGCAGTATGACATCATTTAAGCAGAGCTTGATGAACTGCTTCTGACATGTTTATTCTGTTTAAAAATGGTAGATCATCGTTAACGACTCACGGCGCAAGAAGAGCTGACTTATCTTTCGACGCAAATGTTTTGTTGGTAAGCATCCTCTAACGTAATTGCAGATATGCTGAACCGTTTCGCCATCTTGGGTGGAAAAACGAGACTATTCGGATGTACTTGGTAGTGCACGAACAGACAGGCTGACATCATTCTCGACTGTAATGACAATCACAACTATATCTTCTTTAGGAACTATGTGCGATTCAGGCGAACATAGAAGAGTACCAGCTCAACTGAAGTCTGATTAAGGTCAGCGTTAGATCGCAAAATCACAGCTCGCTAACAGAATGATCCACGGTTGCAGTAATCTCGTTGAGTTTATTGAAATACCACTTTTGAAACCAAAATAAAAAGTGGCTTGTTGTCTGTAAGTAAGATGAGACGCTGACAGTAAAACCATCCATGATGCCTTTTCACAGAAGACCTTGTTACTATTCCTTCCTTCTCCATCTGGTCATTATCCTGTTTAACGGATTTGAGCGTTTCTAACGAGTGCATGATCGATTTTTTAGTCCTCTGGAAAATAAGCAATGATATCAACCATACCCAAGTACTATAAACTTGTTGTTACCGGTATTTTCACAATATATTCAAATCGGGTTAACGGGCACAAAAAAGACATTTAAATGAGTTCTGGTAAATTCTCCTTGTCATACTCGTAATCGATAATGAGTAGAACCCTTTATCATTAGCTCATTGGGTGATACACGAATCCTGTGCATGACAAATAGGTAAACAACACAGTGGCTTGCGAGACCCAGGAAAGATAAAACAGTTGTTAGGTCTGTAGGCGGTGGCGCGTTCAGAAACGCATTGGCGTCAGCAGAATCGATATGCCTACAATTTCCACTGATTATAAATCTCAAATATTTCATTGATTGAAGAAGAAAATCACATTCTTCTGGGTAAAGCTGAAACCTGTAACCCTATACCTTTCGCACCACAGGATCCAGTTTGTAGACTTACGCATCCGGACTCCTACCGATTATTAATATTCCACCTAGTTATACTGCTGCGCCTAGAACGCCAGTTAATGTTGTGTTCGTTACTTGTTGGAGAGCCGCCAGAGTCAAATGGGAAACGGCTATGACAGAACAGTCCATGATCAGCTTCGGGAAATGAAAGCTATTTTGAATCCTCGTCAACCTCGGTTTCGAGATGAGCGTAAGGTAAGTCCAACTTGTTGTTTGATAAGATCAGTGTCTGTTGATTCTGGATAGAATCACTGCGAAAGACCTTGGACCACAGCGAGATTCACAAGTAATGTGTTGAATAAACGGTGTTCCGGCAACTCTAACTTCAGATTGCCAGATCGAACATCAACGCAATACCCAACGTGGCACGCTCACATCTACAGGTGGGTGAACGTACACAGTGTTAACCTTATGGCATACGACGAATTTATTGGCACCATGAACTCTGATCTGTGTGTTTTTACGTCACTTGATTTGATTTGATTTACTTACACCATCGTATTACTGACGGCTAATTAACAGCGATTATTCCCCGTGCACAAAATTCACCAGTTCGATTTAAATAAACCATTAATATTTTGTTTCATTCTACCTGAGCCTGAAGGTTTACAAATGCCTGATAGATGGCATATAACCGTGGATCACAACTGATTATATAGAGATTGTTTGTTTAATCCGCGAGACACTCAAGAACGTCTAATTGCTTCAACGTCGCTTGTTTTGCAGTAGTCTAATCATTGAATCATGATAGTGTCGTGCTTAAAGTAGATAAACACTTGAAACTCTGCCGTGAGCAAGTTAGATGAGATAGTTGCTTTCTGTTAGACTTGTTTTAAAATGCTAGTTTGGACATTTACGTCAGCCGACGACTGTAGACTGCTGACAAAATCCAAATATTTAGATTGATCATTCGGATTACAAGGCACTGCTAGAAAGTTCGACAATGCCGAAAAACACAAAAATCATCGCGCCGATTGAAGCTGCTGCAAAGTGTGGCTTGTGCACAGAGCACTTGAGTGTGAGTGTCAGCCATCTGAGAATAAAACGGAGTGGGATTTTTGAAAAAATGAATTTGATAGATTTTTCTATGCCCAACCGTCCTCAGTTCCTGCAGTAGCAGGAGGACCTTCTACGAATCGTCTTGGTAAAAGTATTGTGTGAAAAATGTTAACATGACTTCTGAACCAAGCCTCGCAAGTGACCTAAACTGCAGAGTAGAATACAAATTCCATGTTGCTGGTTGCAACTGTTTCCAACCTAAGACTGTTGAAACTGGGTGGGGTTGTCTTTGCAAAAGAGCTCATGATACTCTTTGCCAGTGGCTTCACTAGCTTGATTCGCTATTGTAGAATTGACTCTAAGTCTTCAGAAGACACTCTATTCAAGAAATGTGTTGTGTTCGACAGTGATAGCATGAACGATTTATTCAATTACGTGCTCAGAACATAACAGAACATTTAAATGCATTGACAACCGTAGAGAACCCACAGACAACTGATTACGTGTGTGATCACGGCCGAGCAATTCCAGGGGTAAATAACAATGTGAAAATTATACAGTAAGCCAATAATACTCGTTGTAGGCAGATGCTCTGTCAAGAGCGACAAACTGGAGAAAATCAAAATGATCAAAATGCCAATAGAAAAAAGTTTTTGTCCCACTAGCCACAATGACACTGTTAATCATACGGCCTTGAACAAAAGGTTTCCCTTCAAACTTAGGCAACTGACTGGCAGATTAATTGAGTTCCTTCGCGCCATAATAATGTGGTGGATAACAGACTGTGTTGTTGTTGACTGTAACATGAGTAGAAGAGTTCAAGCCTATAGTTAGTTGTCTTAACCACACATGGACTGACCGAGGCAACTTCAAGGCAAGATTGCATAGTAAACTTACATTGGTGAAATCATGTGTATAAGTATTGATAGCCTGGAATGTCCACCAGTTATACACTACCGGAGGTGACAAAGCTCATGTGGAGGTTGATGAATGGCACAATGTTAACATTTTTGCATAGGACTGTAGGCATTCCAATGTGTGGGTACTTATAACGCTAGCAGAGAATACCCGTTTTCAGCAATGAATCTGCCGCATAACGCTTTCTGGGACGGAAGGTTCATACACGAAAAGAAGTGTCAGAATCTTGAAGGACGCAATCATACACGGATTTCAAACCTCTGTTTGGTTGAACTTTTGATTTTGCAGCCACTGTTGCATACAAAAGTACAATACAATGTTACACGGAATATTTATCCCAACGGGTTTTCTCGTACTAAACTGCTTGTATGAACTGACGGAGTTGAACTGTGTCATGATCATTGATGATAAACTGCAAGAAGTTCCTAGGTCGACTGAAGATTTTGGGGGCAATGATCAGATGTTCAGTTTCAGTGTTCGCTAGTTGCAATCAAGTTAGCGGAATGGGATGTGTTGGATCTGTGTGAGCGGATGTAGGATCATCAGTGAGTTATGCGTAGATGTGAGCACATTTACGTCAAATGAAACGGTCGGTTGAACAAAGCGAGCGCCTGGAAAACTCTGAAGCGCAGTTGAATGAAATCGCATTTTTATGGTCCTCTGGAACATGAGCCCGTTCCACACCTCAAAAATGAATCAACCGAGTGTCTTAATAAATTAACAAAACAGGACCAAACTGCAGCTGTGTATCGTGCACAGAAAATTACTTGGTGTAGAAAAGCGTACGAATTATGTAGACTTAATTACAAGCAATATGGGTGTCGAAAACATATATCAAATGTTTTCAGATTTTCAGTCTGGAAAGCTTGCTTTAACAAAAGCAAGAGCAAGATGCGTCTTCAGCAAACGAAATCAACATTCTCCAGCAAATCGTAAAAGCATCAAAACTCCGACCACTTCAATACGGTAGTTATGAAGCGAAGGTATATATCAAGATCTTCGCCACGCTTGACGGAATAAAAGCTTTCTATTAACTAGGTGTGGTACAAGTAGGGACTGATATAAGTACAGTGGTTTTTAGTGTGTTTTAAAATAAGGATGTAGTAAAGTTCACTCCTAGAAAGCACTTGATCCGTTTTTATACATCAGATTGTCATATATACTGCCCGGGATTCTTCAAAAATTGGGAAATATTCAAATGATCTCAGCAAAAACATTCATCCTAAATTTGCTATCTCACGGATGTGGTCTCGGGAACCATATACAGTGGCTTGGATACAAAATCGCGTTTTGAAACTGGTATTTATGAAGTTCGCTAGAAATATTTTTTTCATCGTCAACTTCTCAGCAAACACTAAAGCCAGAACGAATACCATTATAACTGGGAAACCATCAACAAACTGATTACGATCTAAAATGAAACCCAGTTGTGAAAAGTAAGGGCTCCGACTGGATTCCAACCTGCGACTAGGATCTGTGATTTCTTATCATTCATCCAAATCCTACAGAACTACTCAGTTGATAATAAGTAGCGTGGTTAGATGTGTGTCAAAATTGTGAATTAAGGTGATCGAGATAAACACCATGCACTACGCAAATCAAGCAGAAAGTGTTTAACCAGTACTGTGCAGCTCAACCAGTAACTATAATTCACCCAATTCCGAAACAACTGTAATATATTTCTATCGACGTGCTGTTTGTTGTCAGCAGCAAGTAACTATTGAACAAGCATGAACACGGTGTAATAAACTGGTACACATGAATCATGTCACCTTTTTTGGATTAATGATTTTAGATCCACACATTGTGTATGTGTCGAGGAAGTCGCCAGTTCACCGAAAATATTGTGTGACCAGAAGAATAACAAAGTTCACTTGTGAGTGACCTTCACCTTTGTCATGGTCGTACACTGCTCCGGACTTCACGAACAACCTAGGCTCTCGTGACAACTGTTGCTGCGATCCCGACTATACGCCTAAACTGTACTGTCTAGATTGTTGTCAGGTCCAGTCCCTTTGACCTTGCCTGTTGCTAGTCCCAATCACTATGAGTACGTACGGTCTCATTAAAGTTCGTCAGTAGTGTATATCATCGCCACTGCCGGGACTTGATCCACGGACACGCTGTTCATGAGGCAACTGTGTTTACCACTGCGTCTAATGTGAGGTCAATGGCGCAGTGATAAACACGGTTGCCTCATGAACAGCGTGTCTGTGGTTCAAGTCCCGGCATTGGCGACGATATGCACTACTGACGAGCTCTAATGAGAGCGAAACTCAAGTCTAGTGCATCCTCTGATCGAAAGGGGCCGACTGGAACGTCTATGGGAATGCGGCAGCTGCGATCAATTGTGGGTGATGTTCAACCTATATGAAAATCAAAATCCCGTACTACTCATCAGTAATCAAATATGTACGAGTTTGTGATAATGTTGTCTTCGGGCTGGGTGACATAAATAAGCTATGTTTGAAGGCCAGTGGTCTTTTCTCTGTGTTCATGCCTTAGCCTCGGGTGGATGGAAGGGACTAACTAACCGCGTGTACTCCGTGCTCCGTCGTTTATCTTCGCTATCCGTCGTGCTATCATCCGCCGTTCCACTGACCGTTATTGTGTTTCGTTTACGTACACGTAGGCCATCCATCTAGTCACAACAATATGTATATGATTACTACATTTGTCCACTCTATTCAAAGCGTACATAATGCATCTTTCAGATTGAATTAACCTGTGACTGTGGTCGATAGTGTAAAAAGAGTGTCTTGCAGTGAACACACTATGGGTGAACTAACTAGACGGGGGTTCTATCAACACAGAGTTAAACGAATATAGTCGGTTCAGCAGCCCCAAACAAACCTGCGTCAGTAGCCGAATGCACTGACTACCAAAACCGTTACTCAGTGCTCATCAACTCAATTACAAATTAAACAATGCTGTTCTCTTTGTCAAATAAAGTGAACTTCCGGATCCACTCATTCAATGCAGTAAAACCTCTGTCGCCTGTTTACCAACCGCGCGCAATTGGAGACTCCACAGTGACGCATTGGAGTTTCCTTTCTCGAAGCAATTAACGAAATACATACATGAACCGAATGAAAGTGGAAATCTAAAAAGAACACTGGCAACTGGCAACAACCCAAGTTGACCTTTTGTCCTGGTACTTGGAATCTCTGTTTCTAATTCAGTGTTCAAAAACACATGATTGATTATATGCTCACATTTGACCAAACTGAAACACTCCCAAATCTGAAAATGGTTCATCAAGTGTGAATTGCTTGTGTGATTCAACTTGAAAGGCTCTCATCTTGTTAAAACCTCATCGCAAAATACCATGACCATAAAAACACCGTTAATGACTAGAGAAAAATTAACTTCTCAAAACACAATATTTTATCATTAACAGTTCTATCAACTGCAACAGACCTACACATTGAACACATTTGAAAAAGAGGCTATCTGAGGCTATTTCCGAGTTTTAATATGAAATGGGGAGTTTAAACCAATGTTAAATGCAATCGAAATACAACGGTATTCTAGTCAAATGGGTTTGGCGTTCCAGGTGGTACTAGGTTGTTTTTCATCAAGAAGATCTTCAACGACTGTCTAATTGACATTCCAGTTTTCACCATCCGTTGTGCAATGAACTTCTCTATGGCCAGTTGCTTCAGCAATGCTTTCAGAAGGCTTCCGTGTGGCAAATTTGGAGGTAATCCTTCTGGTGGACCGAATGGAGGAATGAGGAGATCATCACCCGGTGGTCCGAATGGTGGCAGTGCAGGTACATCTTCTGGAGGACCGAATGGTGGCAGTGTGGGTACAACTTCTGGTAGACCAAATGGTGGAAAAATAAATCCACCACCCGGTGGACCCCATGGACCTTTGTCCGGCCGGTTCGGTCTTCCCGGACGTTGGTGATTATGCTGATGTTTGTTGTTGGCCATGATTAGAGTTATCAAAAGACCAAATACCACTGGCGAATGGAGGATGCCCATCTCCAGAAACGTCTACTGTCTCACTACTGTATGGCTAATCGACCGTCTATTTATATCAGTGTGCTGTAGTCGAACCCTCTATCCATCAAAATCAGTGCATGTTCTTACCTGCTTTTTGCACCCCTCACGTTTGTCGTACCAACTCGTAGAAGTTTGTTTAGTCATCCGAATTGGATTACCAAATTGTGTATGATCAGATCAGTGTTGAGTTTCACAATCAACCATCTACTACCAGTACCTACTATGCTAGAATACGCAAACCGCTTCCAGTTAATCAATTCAGTGCATGCATGTCTGGCTCTACACAAGAGGATCAAATAACTTAGCTACCACATCCAGCACCACTGTCCAATCTTTTACACAGTTTACCTAATGTTCCAAGCACATACAACGGAACATGTGCAGTCAGTCATTATCGAATGTTTATAGTGTCCAGTCTACAGACTTACTGTTTTACAGTTCGATGACAATCTCTGATTTATTTGGATATTAAATGATAGAATGCGTTTTCCTCAGGTCAGATTTGGATTAGAAAACACACCCCCGATTCGGGTCATCCGTGTCATCAACAGACTAACGAGAACCACATGGTGCATGGAATCGGGCTGAGGGTGGATGAGGAACTGACAAGCTACCAAAACTCTCCGAGTTATCACTGTTTCGAATGGTTTGTCTGCATCTTGCACACTGTTCATTGTAAACAGTCTCCACATTTTGGATAATTTCGAAATGATGTTGTTAGGCTATACGACTGAGGAATGGGCAAGCTGAAATATATGTGATAGTTTCTGTTATCGTTCAACTTGCGGGACATCAGCGCTTGGAAGACAAATGAACTGAGGAGCAGTGAACGACTCGTGACAATCGAGGGAAACCGTATTTTCCGATTTATATATTTTCAACATCAAGCGCTCATGTTTGCTCAGAGTGAGTGGAGGGTGTCAAAATAACAAAAGTTGTTACATGGAAATGCTGTATGAATGCTACCACTCTCCTCCCTATAGTGGTGTCGGTGTTAAGAAACGGTTGAGAAGAGGGTGAATAACATTATTGTGTAATCTTCAAAACGAATTGGAAGTTTTTGCGGTCGTCCGCAAGTTGTTTATGTTGGAGAGGGTTGGAGGAGTTACACATTATCAGTGGTAGTAGTAGTCTCCAAGGTTGTTGTGGAATGTTGTGGAATGAGTTTGTTTGGAATGAGTGAATGAGGCAACGGAATATGCGTTTTCGGATGTTGAGCAGGTTTGTCAGATGAGTTCACGTAGACAACCTTAGAACAATCAACGCTGACTAAACCATCGGTGTCACAACTGTTTGCAATGTGAAACATCTATCAATCATAGAATGGTGTACTTAATGTTGCACTCTGAATTCAATTAACTCAGCGGTATTCTGGTTAGCTTAATCTGGCATTGGCCGGATTGCACATTTGTAGATACAGTATAACAGAAGCGTTACGCTCGAACGGTACACTGACGAATAATGCAGTGAAAACACGCATCGAAATTATCGAGAAACGATCGAACCAACGGGCTTGATGATGGCTCAGTCATGTGTTTGTCCACAGTAGACCAGTGTAGTACGTAGATGAATGTGGTTGTCTTAGATAGGCGCAACTAATCGATAACTGATGGGCATGTTCAACTCGTTCACGGAACTGTACACTGTTGCCAAATAAACTCGAATATGTTTCGATCTAAATCAGATCGGCCACAATCGGATGATAACATCAGTGATTAGTGGGTTGGTTTTGTGTTTTTGTTGGAAGGTTTCGTGAATGACTCGTTTTGAGCTGGCAGAAAACGTAAAGCCACTGGCGGTGTCAGTTTCTTCGGCACTGATCACGGTTGCTTTTGAAATCTATGATATAGAAACAGGTTGTTTTCAAAGTATTGTTGCATCCAATACAATCTATTGAATGACTATTGAATATAATGTTTCTTTAAAATATTCAGAGGACTGTGACCCCAGTCATTCTCATGCAATTCTTCAAACGGAGCATGCCAACTTCACATTCAATTTTGAGATAGACTATTTGGTTTTGTGTTTCAATCCCAAAGTCAACGGAAAAACTCAAAACTGTTCATGGTATTACGTCACACTCTAATTCCCCGTTGTCTTGATATCTATGCCTGTAGCAAGTTGCTTGCCGTTGAGAATGCGACACTCCTGAAACTGAAAACATTTTGATTAGATAACCGAATAAGACAAACATAATATCTCGCACCTCATCCATAAATACTTGTTTTATAAACCGAATTTTGCAGAATTTTTAACGTAAAATCCGTTTGGAACTTCACTTTCACACCTTGTTCATAGGTTTTTTCTCTTCTGGGCTATTTTGATTGTTATGTTGCTGTTGACACACTTCTATAAAATTTGCATTGTGAATAGAGCAGTCTTAATATGTTTTGGATATATTTTGCCATTGACTAACAAATTATCATGCTAAGAAACAAACCTTATTGTAAGAAAAAGGTGAGATATCTACGTGCTTTCTGAATTTAGGTATGCTGTCAACTTGTCCTGCAAGACGGAGGGAATATTAGAACATGCTACGTAGATTATATTCATATGATGCATTACATACTATCAATTTAGCAATGACCAAATGTGAAAGCCTGTATTGAGGTAGTCTGAAAGTCTCACTGTCTCAGACGATAGAATTTAGTAGAACACGAACGCTGTGACAATTCACGTAGGACTACTATTCAGTCCTTCGATTTATGAACTACCTAAATTCTTTCTATCTCAACTACTATTGAACATTGTCCTTAATGTGATTTGCTAGTCAAAACGCAGCTCGACTAAACGGCTAACAAAAACCCTTGGAAAACTTGAGGACATTGTAGAACAATCAGAATTCACAACAACATTTTGTTGCTTGAACAACAAAAAGTTCAGAAATTTTTGTTCATGCTGCCTTTTCTGCATTCACAATGATGCAATTAGATAGTTGTGAACGAAGAAACCACAGGTTTATGAATACTTGCGATCTAACTGACATTACGTATGCCTCCTTTAATTCAGCTTCATGTTTCACTGTTCCAACCTCATGGTAGAAATTCAGAGCACCATCACAATAGTTGGTTGCTCTAAAGTGATACGAACTGGGTTCGAATTTTCATCGATCAACAATGTATTTCCTACGTGATCCCGTTGGGACGAAATCGTTCTTCGTCTCCAACCAGAGCACACGTTATGGACAAACACATTTTACAGTCTAAATTACGTAAACTGCACCAGCGCTTCGACATCCTTCAAACGCCCCTCCCATTGTCGCCTTCCGTATCTGTTCGCGGTTAACCATTACTTCGTAGTTATTAATGAAACTCTTTTAAACCCTCTCACCCCCCATATCCGGTCATCGATGACATCTCTGATCCCACACGATTTGCCTCATGTTGAAACCTGCCCTTGTTTATTTATCGGTATCTTGGAGCCCAATAGTGTGATTTTCCAGCTGTATACTTTTCCATGTTGGTAAGTCTACTCCACTGTTGAAGCCCCTCCCAGCTCACATGTACACTTCACCGGGTAACCGACCCAAGTGACATACTTGAGCAATCGTCGCGCTCCCTGCCAGAATTACCAATCAATTCCACCGTGGTTTCACGTCTAGACCAAACAACGAGCAATTTGCTAGGCAACAGTTCCGTTTTCTTACTAATGCACCTTTATCGCATATATAACTGGAGTAGACCGAACTCAAGATGACATTTAGCGAGGTTGTTTTCCGCTCACTGAGCAACTGACAGCCGGTTTTATTAATTGGCAACTCAACTCACAGTCGGTCTGTTCGTATTGTGTTTTATAGTCCTTCAGTATTCCCGCCGTGTTCTGCAGGTTGTCAAACATGTTTTTTTTATATTACATTCATTTTTTGCATGTTTAATAGCTTTTCCTATTGTGCTTGAAACGTAGACCCAGAGAATATTTGGACATACATGAATCACAAGATTCTGTAATTTTCATTCCACTTTCAATAACAACACCAATGTTTATAACTGAGCTTTAGGTGAATAATCGTCACGCATACAGCCATCGGTTGATATATTTCTTCTCGTCCTCAGGATTGACCAGTTTTTGTTTATGCAACACTCCTCACGAACTAGAATATACGGGTAAAACATGTAACACGTGAGACTTGGCTGTTTGGGTAAGTGATTTATATGTGTAGCTGAATCTAACGACAGTGCAAAGAAGTGAGTGTACTTAGTCATAGTGAAGTGACAGAGATTCCAGACCAACAGTCGATTAGCTGAACACGCTAGACAGGCATCAAGTTGGTGAGCCTAGTGGTTTATTGACTCAATTTTAACAACACTCGAACAATATACACAAAAGAAGCAAGAAGACCTCACCTCTACCGAAATCTCCGTGTTACTGTGATCCTGAAGAGGCAGCCGCAACAGATGGTCAGAATATCCGAGCACATTTCGGTTGACTGCGTGTTGATGCTATCAAGTACACATTTCTGCCCGAATTCCTTTGGAGTCAACTCACCCATTAAACAAAAAACGTTCTAATTTTAGACGAGCAACAACGGTAGGCAAAATCATGTTTTCCAGAAACTGTGCACAAGTTCATCTCCGCAACATCATAAGTCGTTTTATCTGTTGTATTTGTGCACACAGAAATAAGGAATTTTTGGCTGAGTGAGATATTTTCATTGGGCTTTCGGACAGTATGGGAGGCTCAACATAGACCAGGTGGAATTTCTGAAATGATTCAATGAAATCTAATTTAGCCAGTGGTCTCACGGTGTCAGGTACCTTCACACTGCTTTATTCCCATGTTTTTGACTAGGGGTGGGTGGATGTTTGTATGTTCTTTGTTCTGAATACCTGTGATCCGATTCCGCATGAATGAATCTACCATGTATGCACATAATTTACTTCCTGTGAATTGGTTTATGGTCAGCTGACTAGTTGGAAAGCAGTTACGTACGAAAAATACAAAAAGCGACGAAAGATCTGATTCAACTGAGCTATACATAACCTGTAATATATGTAGTTAACTGCATCCAACTGGTGTTCTCTGTCAGTAATCTCTCATAGCAAACATAAGCACTACCAACTGATACGAACTCAGTGAACTGTCAAGTCTGACCGAGAGTTTTCAGCGACTCGAGAACAAGTACTATCTCATTTTCAGTTGACTGAACATCTCATTACTGGAATTCCCTTCTCATCTGACGAAAGATTTTACGTTCAATCTCGAAAAACACGATAGGTTCTGTTCAGTGCCAATCCTAACATACAGCTTTTTCTGTTCCCAAATTTGCCATACGGAAGCCTTCTGAAAGCATTGTTGAAGCAACTGGCCATAGAGAAGTTCATTGCACAACGGATGGTGAAAACTGGAATGTCAATTAGACAGTCGTTGAAGATCCAGAATGTATCATCCATCTACAAAGATTGAGCGAGTGAGTGATCGTGTGTGGTCATTATGCACACGAGTGTTCGAGTGTTCTGTCTAATCTGTGCCACTTGCGTCATGTTCATTTTCACTGTAAATTTGTTGTTCATCAACGTATTTGGGTCAGCCGCAGGTGATTACCTAAGACAATTGACTATAGGTAACCTGACAAGTCTAGGTCCTTTCTTATCAGAACGTAGTGAAGAATACTCACTATTTGATGCACACTACATGTTTAAGTGGTGATCACTTGATCTTATGGAGACATAGATTTCTATGTATACATTTGTGTGCGCTAGCTCAAAAGACGAGAATTGTATTTTAATTTTCAAAGGTAGTATATAGATCATACGCTTAGTGTGTGTAATCCAATATGAGCTACTTCATTTGTTCTGCTCCCACTTAGTATCTATCACTAGCTATGAAACTTACCTTCAAGAAAAATGAAAAAAATAAATCTAGTTTTGGATAGTTTTCTGCAACGACCGTAAAGTGAAGGATAAATATGAAGCATATGTCTTGAAGTCATATGGAGTGACTGATGTACACTGTTTCCAAATTAGTTCCTCTCAATTTCGAAAAAAAGTTGGATACATTACACGGTATACAGAACTAGAACGATTTTCAGGTTCATTGATTGCGTGGAAAAATCGAAGCGCATGGGAAGGTTGTTAGAAGAAAAACGTTACGTTAAACCGTGAAGTACAGGAGACTGAATCAGCTTGTCCAAAACTAACACTGTTTTAGAAACAGTCTTCCACATAGTCCTCTCCGCAGGAAGTACTAAAGCAATACTGAAGAAGTACTAAAATAACACCTACAAAACTGTGTAAAATGGCAGTGCAGAACAGGGTTTATGCGCTTGCCTGCCTGACGGGGGCTGGTTATTGATCAACGGGGTCGTTGATTGAAGTCAACAGGCATTGACTATGTCTCCTTTCAAGACAATCGGGCAACACGATCAATACTCACAAACGAAAGCGGTCGAACGTCCAGATACTTCGGTCGCGTCTAATTTGAGGCCAATGGCGCAGTTGTCAAAAGGGTTACCTCATGAAAGCGTAGCCTAAATATTTGTACTACTAATTAACTCTAACAAGAGCGAAAATTGACTCCAGTGTTCGAGAAAGACGGGCTGTTAACTTTATTTGAATACAAAGACTGCCATCAAATGTGACTGATTTTCAATTTGAAATTGTTCAGTCTCGACCCGAGTTGTGTGATCTGCATAAGCTCTAATTGGGTGATTTATACAATGAGTGTCGTGTCATGCCATACCAGTGCTTGCTTGAAAATTAATTTTATTTATTGTATCATCACTGTTTTCTACTTTATGAGAACAAAAACATCAGTTTTTTAAGTTACACTAAACAACTACAACCTATCATATGTGCATCTTATCCGAATCGATATGTGTCGTGTTGAATGAATCAGTGACTTGTTTTGCAATAAATTTTAGTAAATTCAAAGACCCCAGACCCTCGAGTGAGTGATCTATTTTTCTTGGTCATAACCATGTATTTTCTTTCTTCATTTTACATATCATATGATGTTTTTCAAGTAAATAAATCAGTCTGTTTCATCTCCATAGATACCAGCACAATGACACACACATTTTGATTGCCGTCGTGTCACTGTCACCACAGCAGCTACTTTCAAAAGAAAATGGTCAGTGATACACGAAATTTTGCAGTACTCATGTATCACACAGCATATAAATCGGTTGTTACTGTAGTCCGTCCGATTCAGTAGCTCACTCACAAAGTGAAAAATGATGCTTACATATAATACAGATCATTGAATCATCTATTCATTCACTCACACAGACTAACGTACCTTGATTTCTGAAAGGTGAACGAAGGATGTGTGCGGATAGAGAATAATTCAAACGGAACAACAGTAGTCAAAGTACAGAGTTATCTGACAAAAATAATTCACGTATTCAAACTATAATTATAAAATTAATCCATCACAGAAACGTTGGTAATTTACATATCGTTATCAAGTCGTTTTTGCAGGAGACCGGTTAATTTGAAAACTCCAAATCTGTGTCAACTTTTGTGGACAGGTAGATCTAATACACAATGCGCGAAGTGAATATAAAGCCACCAGATCTTGTAATGTGTTGGCCATTTTTCCAAAACACGAACTCCTATTTTTCAGACTTATGTAAAGACACGGAACACGTCTAGCGTTTTTAAATGTATATATGTTTGAAACAAAACGGAATTAGTGATAGTCATCAAATTGATTGAACCGGGTGGTAACTAACCAGAAGGCCACTTTGGAATGCAGCTATCGGTGGTTCATTTGGTTCATTTTTCTTGTCCTGATTCTCGATAGGTTTTCTGCGGTGTTTAGGTCAGGGTTCTGTGCTTACCGAGACATTTAAAATGTGAGCTAGTGTAAAAATCAACATCTATAGAGTTGAGATACATGCTGTCTTATTGAACAATACATTTTGTACCACGTTTCTGCACAGCAAAATACACAACTTTGCCTCAGGAGTGTCGATATGAGGAGCTGACTTCCAAGGCACTTGTATCATTAGCCTTGTCGTTTCGTCAGTGAGAAGTTCCTTCCAAATCCGTAGCATGTGAGATATTTCTGCCTGCTTTCTAGGTTATGTCGGTTAAGTGATCAGCCATTTAGACCCTTCGACTTCAGGCGTATTTTCTCACTGACAGTAATGTTGTTCCAACAATTACCCTTGTCAGTGTGGAGTTATTTCCACTTTGATTACTGTCATATTGCGTGAACTGTAAAGATATCTTTAGATAAGTCAGGTAGGATATAGTAGTATGTAACTGTCGCACTTATTGTGGAGACACTGGTGATTCCAGTATCTCTTTGGGTAGAGAAGTGTCCAGACAAATGCTATTCCAGCTACACCTCAGAGATAGTTCAGGCGCTTTGCATTGGGACCGAATAATCGCTTACCCTGAGGTGTCATAGGTAGTTCACTATGGGGTCCGTGTGAGAGGCTCCATAACGAACGTGCCATCCGTTCTTCAGAGTAACTCAATTTCTTTAGGCTTTGATCATGTCAACAATCGCTCATTGTAACCTCTATGTAGACAGATACTTCTCCATTCCCCTGCTGTCAAAGATTTCTGTAACTGGATTTGTGTATGAACTAATTTGTGAACCTTACACATACCATGCACCGCGAAAAAAACCATTAGAATCTTTCGGATAATAAGGTTCATTCGCATTGCAGTAGGGAAAAACAACATGGTGATACACTTTTGTTGAACGGTTTGAAGGCCGGCAGTGTTAAGTTGTTGCCTACTTAGTTCGCACCGGCTAACCCGGTTTTCATTACCTCGGTTTTGCTTTCAATATAACTGCCTTCGTTTAAAACAATATGAGTCATGTTTTCAAAAAGTGGCATCCACCTTTGGAAAACCGATTATACTAATGTAAATGCTAATATCCTCATAATTCTTTCGAGCATTTTTGTTGCGATGTGTTAACCTACTGATGTGTGGCCTCACTCAACTTAGGTTTCCTCTCTGATTTGTGGAACAGACTCTATGGTTAGAGGAGCGATGATGTCACAAGTCAAGTAACACTTTACCTGACACCAGTTAAAACAGCTGAACGTAAGTGAACATTAAAAGTGTTTACTTGCAGTTACGTCACCCTTCGTGAGCTTGCGATTACAACTGATCATGGGTTATAGAGGCAAGTTTAGTTTAGTTAGTTCTTTTCTATTCTTGGGCGTATATCATCCTTCCAGGATCTTTGTTGCTGTGTGCCGGAAACTCGTTACTCTAATTCTCAATGCAAATCAATGGTATCACACTGTAAACTCTACGGTTAACACTTCAGGCGAACGTTTTGAGTAGGCGTAAAATCAGTATTAAAAGATGTTAACGCCATTCGTTGTTATGCCTCCAAAAATATGTTCTGCACCCTATTGGACCAATTACGAAATACTTCAGTGAGGTACCTTTCAATTCGCGCGGCACTTGTTTGTACATCACATATATCGATAATGGGCATGTTCTTTCGCTACGGGTATTCTGAGTGACTTGTCGCTTGTGACGGGACATAAGTTGTTGAGTTGGTGATTAAAGACAATGTCCCTATGATAAAAGTTAGTTACATCAGTGAGTGAGACACTGTATGAATTCTCTGAGCAAATCGACTTGGCCCGAACTGAAATAAGCTGTGCACAAACAACGGGAATCCTCATTCCACCAGTCAAACAGTTACTTCCAATTAGACACACTTTCCACTACACTCACCAATTCATCATCATCATCATCATCATCATCATCATCATAGACAGCAATACCTCAGTGGTTCAAACTGATGCTTAACTGCCACACAACCATGAAGAAAAAAAAGCAAACCCTTTATAAGAAATGATCAGAAAAAATGGAAAGGGGAAGGGACCTAACCATTAAAAATAGCTACGTTCACATTCAAACATATAACATCAAGGTGCCTTCACCTTCGGTCGACACACTGCTCTGATATAGTCGTTCTGACAGGAGATATGAATGCTCAGGTCGGCCGCCTTGGTGAAGCCGAATCTCGTCTAGGTGGCAGATTTGGGATAACGTCACATTGGTCATATAATGGCGGGCGATTGTTGCAGCTGTGCGCTGAGCGTAAGCTATTTTTAGCCAGTACTTGTTTTAGGCATCGTGCACGTCATTGCTATACTTGGCGCCCCCCTGTTCCGAATCAGGCATGGTTTCAGATAGACCACATAGCTGTTAGTTATAAGTGGCGTGATTCCAGTCATTGCTGTTGTTCTTATTGGAGCGTCACTGCAGCCTATCGAACCTGATCCATGAGTTAAAATGTCCGCAAAACTCTTGTTCGGTTACCAACAGGTAACTTGGAATAGCTTTCTCATCAATGTGACAGGCGATAAATGTTCCACTGACGAACGACTGGTGTGTTCTTATCGTTCACGTTAACTGGATGCACATTTCATATTTGGAGAGCTTTGGGCGAATTTGAGTGCACATATACTTAAATTATATCGCATAGATTTTCGTGAATGTTGAATTGGAGAGGTTGAAGAAAATCAGGGAAACCATATCAAGGGAAGTCTTTGTATGTGAGGACAGGTGGAAGCTTGGGAATCTAATTATTTCATCGAAATAGAAAGAAGACAGAATTTTCTGTCCTGGCGTTTCGTTTACTCGCAAAATTCTCAGATGTAAACTGTGAGTAAGGACACATAAAGAATGGATAGACATCACTGTATGAGACCAGGTGACCAAGTTGACCTACTCAGATCACATGGAAGGTTGTTAGGCAGTCAGAACCCAAATGAACTTATTAGGGAAATCCATCAGGTTTTGATGACATAACATTTGGTGTAAATGTATACTTGGCTATCCCTTGTCTGCGTCTATTTACCTGTCGTATATATTTGACATTCGTGCTTGCTGATAGTTAACGAAATATCAACATGGGACAACATATATTTTCTGTATGCTTTGACGAAATGAAAAAACCGGCTGAAGATGTTCACAACGCGGCTAAATGTCGACTTACTGCCAAGACGTATTGATCTCCACTCGGGCTTGCTATACTAATGTCAAGCCATAAACACACCAGGATTAAGTGTCGAAATACTTGACATTAGCATGATTGTCCTCTTCTGAATCATCATGCTAGAGACAAATAGACGTTGTTGAAATATAGAACAACGAAGTAGAACTCCTTTAGCGCCGCTTGCGTTACTTGGTCCGGTTCGTTCGATCTCATAGCATTACCGCCCTGCTATGCACGTCTTGCCAACACCCATATTAATAGTCTTTGTACTTCATTAGATTTGTTCAGTGATAACTCACCGTTTGATCATTCCAGATAAATTCGACTGGACTGTGTGTCCAGTGTCTGACATTGGATTAATGATCAAACTGCATTCTCCAACCATTTCAGCATCTGTTCGCTCACTTTAACCGATGTTGGCTTCTACGTGCGACCAATGTACATGAAGTTCTGAAAACACACAGTGGTAAATTAGTTTAGCTTGAACGAAAAACAATACTTGATCCTTGAGGGGTGTGACCGGATACTGGGTGATCCATTAACTACTAACCTATCGACTGACTTTGGTACGCCGTAACATTTTGAATCAATTCCGAAACACACATCTTTTCCACATGCGGAAAGCGGTTTGTCAGACAATGAGCAGTTCTAAAGGCGAAAAGTCTAGATGAATATCCGGGGATTTTCCGGAAAAATATAAATTTTCATCCAACCCTCCGACTTGGCAAACCAAGAGACTGTGAGTTGTTAGACCTCTACTGGCCTGGCTAGTAGGACAGACTCTGTCGGAATGATAGCCACACTATCCTGAGTAATCAAAGAGGACAATAATACAAAAGTGGTTATGGCTCCACCTGAAAGAACAACCGATTGTCTGCTCACACGACAGCGTGGAGCATTAACAACTGAGTAGATGGTGTCGATGCATAACTGACATACAAACGCGAGATGTAAAGCAAAAACAAACCGCATTTTAAAGATAAAAACGAAAGCCGAAAGGGGGGTGGACTTCATCATCTTCAGAGACAACAGTACATTAGTGGTTCTAACTGATGCTTAACTGTCAAACAACTATTAATAATGCATATCAACGCCACTGCCGGGACTTGAACCACGGACACACTGTTCATGAGGCAACCGTGTTTACCACTGCTCCATTGACCTCACGTTGGGCGCGACCGAATTATCATATGTGAACACTCAAATAATTTTACAACTGCTGTTCAAGAGAGACAGTGTGTGTCGAATAGTTGAACAACGCCTAGGGTCAGCTGTTGTACGCACGTCTCTTTGCCGCAAAACCAGTGATCGTGTCCGTGGTTCAAGTCCCGGCAGTGGCGATGATATGCACTACTGACGAGCTCTAATGAGAGCGAAACTCGAATCTAGTGCATCCTCTGATCGAAAGGGGCCGACTGGAAAGTCTATGGAGATGCTACAGTTGTGATCAATCGTAGGTGATGTTCAACTTGAAATTAACCAAATCCTCGACTACTCACCAGTAAACTGTTAATAAATAAAAACAATCTCTCGGCTAAAAGAGACCAAAAGAAAGGAAGGAAAGGAGACTAACTATTGAGTCGTCATTCGAACACTCACCAACAAGATGCCTATACCACGAAAACATGAAAAGTCTTATGTGTAGAAAAAAACACCCGTCATCGTGATATTTATGTGTTACAAGTAAAGTCCTTACTCCTGTTTGGCATTCTGTTCCATGCAGCCTAGCCAAATATGCCATTGAAATTTGTTCAATCGTGAGATTGTGGTGACGATGACATTAATGGTTAGATTACTCTGACAAGTGCAGTTCTTGGGACCAATATTCTACTGTTCAAAGGATGCCTGCCGGATGATCAGTCTGCTTGAGATAGGTTCGATCAAATGTGATCGGATGTGCTCATTTAAAATCACTGAAAAAATCAGCATACAAATCAATGATTTATTGTTTTAAAATCAACCGCTATACGTCACAATTACCGATCCTCTGTAAAAATAACCACCGTTCATGAATGAATGATTTTGAAGCCAACCACAGCATACCGCAGCTCAATTACGTACAAACGTCCCGGTCTCAGGCAGCGTCCATGGAATTGGTTGCCACAGGGGAAATGACCGGAAAAGTGGGCGACTTGACCCTCCAATTCAGGCTGTACCTTTCTCTCGAATTCGAACCAGGAGGAAGCTGGTCTTGGTCTGTCCGTCTTAGGATAAGCAGCATAAATCATTATAACCTCGAGAGTGCTTCATTGAATTTGCCCAACTGAGATACATGAGTTCTCTTATTCAACGACAAGTCTATCTGAGTTCCTTGTCTCAGACTGACTGAAACAATCATTGATCCGTGCCTCTCCTCTTCACGACATTGTGTTATAATACGCAAGCACCCACAACCTTAGGTAGAGTGGAGAGGACTGCGTTCTATTAATGGTATGTTTGAATGAAGCAGCTATTGATTTTATTTATGCGGTTAGACAATCTATTCCACATTGTACAACGCAAGATCATTCCGACTGGCGTGAATCAGATGTGTCACTGGGGGCCCTGTGCGGCTGTACAAAGTGTAAGACGATGTCGGTTTTGTGGAACTCAATTTTGCAACGAATGTGGAAGAGGCGATTTTGCCAACGTGATGACCAACTTTGAGCGCTGTATCGTGTGTAAGATGCAGGATTTTCAAGAGCTGGTACCTGAACCGAAAAAACTGCGCCCTAGAGTTGACCCGAATGTGAAGAAGAGGAAGAAGAAGAAGGGGAAGGTTGGCACACGATAGCCGGGACGAAATAGCACCACCCTCTTATCTTCTTTGCACAGCGGACAGCTTACCGAGCGTCAGCCAAAAAACCCTGCTTCCATATTTGTTTTTCTTTAAACTGTTTGCACTCACTACTTACAAAATGTGAGTAGTTGAAGTTTCCCTTTGACTTACGCACTGTTCTATTTGTGGAAATTTGTGGAAAAATTGATTGAAGTCTATTCATTCAGCAAATTAAAAAACAACAAATCATCCAGAAACATCAATAGAAGTTTCGATGGAAAATAGGGAGCCAACCGCCACAAGTTGAAGATTACACATCTTTTATGGCATCTCCCCTATTCTGATAAATTTTTCATTTGCCTCACCCTAGATTTTCTCTCGTTCGAGCAGTGACTGACAGCTAATATGGTGCTTTCGTGAAATTAAGACCAACACTTCAAACATTATTCTACTGGATTCCTACTGAACATGAGCGAAATACTGTACACCATATTTGTAACATAGCCACACCCTAATAAGAATAGCATGGAGTCACGACGGACGGAAGGTGAAGTTCCCCGACAAAAGAACTTATGAGCGGGAAACTCGTGGTTCTTGTTTACTGCTGAGATGAGTCAGCCAAAATGTTTACCTGAATTGAAAGCGTGTTATCAAATGGGTTGAACGTTCAACTCAGTAGCTCATCAGTAGGATGACATTGTCAATCGTAAAGTTCCATGTCAAGTATTAAGTTTTCGCAAAAAGGTAGCAAGTGATGATCGGTTTATGTGTAACCTGTCTGAGCCTAGACGTGCAGCAGAGTCATTATTCATTGTGGTGGGTCTTTAATATGAAATATTTTCATACACAGTGGACATTTTAAGTTGATGGACTACGATTTATGTGATAAGCCACAACGAGTGAAACAGTTTTACTTTAAAAGTACACTTGAAGTAAACATGCTCTTATGGTTGCTGCCCTGGTTTTATTAATTCCGTCGACAGAACCATAGACAATTATAGACTCTTGATTCCAGAACAAGTTGTGAATTATTGCTAATTTGGGTTATTTGAAACGAGTGACCTTTGGAACCGCATCTTTATGCTTGCGCAGTGGCGTTCATTGCAGAATATAAGCCATTAGCTCTAAGTTTTTCAATTTAATAAGCACTACAGAAGTTTGTCGTTATAGTAACCGGTTTTTACTCTTTTTTGTATGTTTATTCGAAGTGTCAAATAAATCGCTCAAATGAAGGCAAATTATGCACCTCAGGATGTCAGTTTCAAGGTCGATTTCGTGCTAGGGAATTCCTTATCGCTGTTGTGAATTTCCGGTTCGATGTAGTTAATTCAGACCTGTATATAGGTTGGTTAGCGGAACCCAGGTGGCTCCCTGTACAATGTACTATTCACACGGAGTACATCCGCCTGGGGCGCTTACTTATTGGTTAGTCTTCATCCGAGGGCATAGGGTGAATGTGTGAAACAGCCATTGCGGTTAGGTTAAACATATGTTGGGGGGTGACTTTAAGATGCTTATTATTGGAACCGTAATGATCCACCGTTGAACGCAATCGATAGGAGCGATGTAAGCCTCTTGATGGGTGCCAAATTAGATAGATTACTGAAAGCTCTTCTATCGTGAAAGATATGCGCTACAATTGCGCAGAGTCCAGGCAAGGATAATAACCCTTAATGATTGACATCTAATTAAGTATCAGCTTACCGATTGGCACGGTGCGGCGCAAGACAAACAAACTGGAGTTCACCATGTCAATGAATAAGATATCTTGGAAAAGAATAGGTTATCGGAGAGAAAATAAGCGTTTAGTTACGATCTATAGCAGGTAGTATATGAAAGAATGGGAGGCTGGGTATGAACCTTGGGCTGTTTGGTCACTGGAACAGGGGGACATCGGGTGGGCGAATGAAGTTAACATTAGGTACATGTATCTCCGCTTCAGGGTCGACGGTATAAAGAATGCTGCGTTGGTGTCTGGTTTTACGGGTGGGGTTCGAGTCCCTGGGTACTTGCTTGTCATCGCACTATTCGTAGGCTCAGTCGCTATCTTGTGTTGCTTCTCAGTGAATTTGGCTGAATTATGTAGTGCGATGGCTAGATGAGTTGACCATATGTCGGCACTTACTGAATGACAGAACGAACGAGAATCGTCTTGATCAGTTCAGACCGAAAGGTCATTGAGATATGCTTCCACGCTGTTCGCATGAAAACACTTGAAGCCTACACGATGGAGGAAGGTTACATCACCGGATTCAGTAACGACCTTTCTCGGTTCAGCAATCAATACTGTCATTGACTCAGCAACCACATAGTGCTCGTTTTTCAGCCACCCCATTTGTGAGTGATTATATAAATTGCAAACTATTGAATTACGACAGTTGGATGTAATAAAGGTGAAAATACAATGGAAAGCTTTTGAGAACTATGATATTGTTAACGGGCGGACATGTGACCATCTCGGGTTGTTGGACCGTTGAGAGACATCAACCTAACATGGTTATTCGCATTATCGTTTCACCTGTTCATCGAGATATGAAGTAGTATTAACACCACTTGTCCAATTATCGAAATACCAGGATGTGGATGCAATCTTCTATGTTTTTGCAATCTGAGTTCAACTTTATTGGATCAAAAGATTTTTCCTTGAAATAGTAAATTAACCATTGCTGACTTCAGTAACTGTGACGATGCGTACACATACAGTACAATAAACAAAGTATAATCACTCGTGTGCTGTCGCATGGTAGTTCATTATTGAGTTAGTCAAATAGGCAGGACTATCGAATTGTCCATTTCCAATACTACAGTTAAACCTAGGTAATCATCTTATTGTGAATAAATAAATACAGACGAGATTTAATACAAGCGAATTATCGGGCTATGTCTTTAAGGACTCAGGTTTTCCAAATTCAGAACATTTTCAGCATATATCATGAGTGATCTGGTTTAGTTGTGGCTCAAGGTATCTCATTGATCTAGTCATTTTTTCATGAGACTTGACTGCATAGCTTAATTAAGCCTTTTTATAAATGTTATCGATTGAAGGTACGGTTTTGGAAATGTTGAAAATTTATCTCTCAAGGCGCAAAAAGTAATTTTTTAAGTGACTGTTAAAATTTGATTAATCCGTTTGTCAACACATCACTCATTTGGTTAATATAAGCTAGTATTTTAAGCTTGACAGTTAAATCAAATGCTGTTTAACTGGATAGAGTGTAAGATAACTAGCGAACCAGAATACGCATGATTTTGTGTAGTACGCAATTTCTACCGTGGTACAACAAACCTTGGTGGTATCTCCTCGTAGACGCTCTCCAGTGAACTGACCGTATACTCAGTATGTGGTATCATTTGATTTCGTAACCATGGTCACAAACAATTATGGCTTCTAGTGTTAAACAGTTATTTATTCTAGCACACTTTCAGTCAAAAGAAAGTGTTTCCGAGATGAATTTTTCCAAAGGCAATGGACTCATGGAAGAACTTGGCCAGTATGAACCAATCAGGGTGAACAGAGGGAATACCAGTTGTACAGAATGGAATTCTGCAAGCATGCTATTTCCTAGTTATTTTATCAGCACACTTGTAAACCAAATTTTCTTGAACGTAATAAACTATTGACATTAATTCTGCGCAGACCTTTACTTCTCAACCACCGGGTCACAAACATGTTAATTATGTAGCTGGTTTTCCAGTGTGTATTCTCGAACCAGTATTCCACAGTAAGATAAATAAATAAGTCTTACTGGCAAACAACAATTTTGAACAACGACTCGTTCTCAACAAGGGGGTTTCTTTTCTGTTTGGCCGTCGGTTTAATTGGATTGTTTCAATGTGAACCATCTAATTAGAGAACAATCTAAGGACATTCTAAAATTAACTTCACCCTGGTCACGATTTACTACTGTCAGGTTGGGTGAACCAGTTTTTAGAATGAGGTCAGTTTAAGGATAAGCGTGGTTGAAGAACTCAATGGGTCGTAAATCTTGTATTGCAAAGGACAACCATGTTTGGTAATTGGTTATGTGAGAAACACTTCTGCCGTGCTGTATCAGAACACAAGCGGTATTCCCAGTGAAACAAGAGGAAGTCAATAAGATCCTACTACTCCTGCAACTTGTTAAAACGTGCTGTTCACAAAAGTAAGCATAACATATGACATTTGTGTTACTGAGCTACCTCCGTTTTGTTGTAATTCCATGGGTTATTGAATAGACAAGGAACGGCAGTGAAACGAAAGAATATAACTGGTCCTAATCTCTCAGCTTTTCTACTGGTTGGCACGGCCCAGCTTGTGATTAGGCTACTCTAACGCGTGACAAGCCCAAACTACTTGTTTTATTCAGGTGCCCGTTATAACAAAATACTGTGCTATATGCGAGCGTGATTGGGATCGGTCACTGAGCTGACATTCTAGTTTGTTTCAGCATCCGACAATGACTAACTATAGCTTTCCGTCCTGTTCAATCTGTCTGCTTCTTTCATTTCTAAGAAGCACACTTCACTCCTGGTTCTTGATAACATTTTCTTATTTACAGAAAGATTCCCTGTGATTGGCACTGTCCGTTTTCCCATCTTTTCAGTGTCCACTTGGTCTTCGTTACATGTGGTCGGTAGACGACGTCCCTCAACATCGCCCCATCTCTCACCACTTGAAACTTTCTGAAACTTACAATATCTACATCTTGTCGCCCACCTGTAGAGTCAGTAGGTCACGGGTTCCCTTGTCGTGATACCACTTTGGGTCTATTATTCTTTGTTTTAAGTCGCTATGTCTCTCGGTTTCGTTCGGTGATGGAGCTATTAGCAGTTCTCGTATTGTTGGTCGATGTGTGTGTGTGTTTCCTGTCGACTATCTCTTATGTGAATTCGGGAATGTAGGTACACTAGGAGTATTCCGTTTCATAAGTAGCCTCAAATTCGGATCATTCCCGGATAACTGTATTAACGACAGACTCTAACAAAAGCGAAACTTAAGTGTTGTGCTTCTTTTAGGAAGTCTATGAGAATACAACAGCTGTGATCAAGTCTGAGTGATGCTCAATCCATATATTAAGCAAAATCGTCTACTACTCACTAGTGCACGTGATGTGTTCAAGATGGTAACCTGCACCAGTGCAATACTTGTGCGCTAATCATAAGTGGGTTCCGTTACTATAGAGAAAGGGAAAGACCGATAACGACTAATTTGCATGTATGTGCCACTTAACACGCATTCATATGTTAAAATTCGATTCCAGCGAAAAATACAGCGAAGGTTTACAATTAAGCACTATGATCACCTTCGTCCAATTTTGTCCGTTTGATTGACGCTATTTATTACGCAATTTCATCAGTCATTTCTCATCCGGCTGGACTGATTTACCTCAGTCAGGACTCATTCGATTTTTTTGGTGGTCCAAAATCGAATGTTTTTGGAGCCCGATAGTTTACCACTAAAACCTTCTGGAATATTCCAATGATTGCCGGAATAGCTGGATTTCCAACCTATATGATCCTGATGGTGAGAACGAGAAGTCTTGGCCAACGGCGCTTAAACTTTACTCAGATAAATAAACCCGACTGTATGATAATGCAGATGAAAATACAAACACGAATAAACCCGGCGCTAGAGTTTTTAGTGGGATACTAAAAAGTGGTCGTATAATTTCACAATCCTATTTTTATTTTTTGTTTTTCATGTTTATTAGTAAATCAGTCGAGCTACTATTGATTAGTTCACTTATACGACTTTATCACCACTGACCGACGAAAGTCGCTAACTACTAACGACTTACAATAACTTAGTGTTTAAAGACACTGGCACACCTTGATCCAGTCTTGTCTTATACTTTGTTTGACGTTATTGAAATTTAGACATTCTAATTATAGAACAAACGTAATTTATATAATAAGTCCAAATTGAAATTTAGCATGGTACCAAAAACACTTGCCGGAATCGTTGCCAATTAATTCAGTTAACAAGATAACAATCAGTTTCGTATTTTGATAAATCGAACTCGATTGTTGCACATAAATGAGTAGAAATTCTCCCTTTGGATTTGTAAAACCATTTTACTAACAACCCTGTTTAACATAAGCATTGAACGTGCAGCATTCTACTCCGGTATTGACGGTGATAATACTTGGAGAAACTGCTTGGTTGATATATACTAGCCAAAACACTAACGTAGGTATAACTTCCACTAAATGTTAATTTCTGCATCCTCAAATCATTTTCCCATTTTCCTTTCCGTATATTTGTTCCAAGCGATAGACTGCGAACTCTGTCCTATGAAGTGACATGTCATTCAGGTGATATCATAATGAATTTTATTCTGTTTTGCTACACATAGAGCCGGTTGCGAGATGAGGTAACTAACTTGCTCACTGAATTAACCGCTCGGCATTAGCAAAAATCAGCGTTACTCCAGCCAATTAAAAATCGGACCACTGCGTCATCGAGACCGATAGTAAAAATATTACTGATGGATAAGTGTCAAGGGAAATATGCCATCAGAAATACGGTGTATAGAACAAGCCGGTTTTCGGTTATTCATCTTCAAGCCAAAAAAAATAACGTTTGAATGAAACATTGTTATCAGGATGAAGTGAACAAAACGAGTAACAAGATCAAACGAGGTCAACGGCGTCATAGATATAACCGGTGGTAAGGTTTTCATATGACTACGCCACACTTATAACGCAATTGGGGCCATGTTAGTTCTGTCCATCATGATAAGGGTAGTTAGCTGTGACAATCGCAACACTTAAACAAAACATTTCTTTGTTAACAAAGGTCGATCAGTCAATTGAACTGCGATCACCACAGCTATGGCCAAAATTAAGCATCGTACGATTCTTCACTGTCAGCTTTTAACTCGGTAAATCGGACGAAGAGAATAGATTAAGTTGAAGGTATGGCGCGATGATGGTGATGGCGCTGGTGATTGTCTTAGTGACTTTGCTGTTGATCCAGGTTGGGTGATGGTCACAGATATTTTCAGATTATCACCAGGTAGTGCGGCGCACGTAAGTAGTATCATAAGAACCGATAAGTGGGACGATTAAGCAATCTGAGCATTGCTCATATTTGGATGTAGATGAGCGTTTACACAAAATGCGTAATATGAGGTCAGTGGTGCAGTAGTCAACACGATGGTCTCATGAAAACGTGGTCGGAGTTCTAATGCCGTCCATGGAAGGGATATGCACCATTGATGAGCGCCAATATGGGTGAAGCTCGAGGCTCATGTTGATTCTTGGAAGGGGCTGGCTGGAAAGTCCGTTTGAATGCGACAGCTGAGGTCGATTGTGAATGATGTTCAATTGGTATAATGAAGTATTTACCTATCTTAGTAGGCCAACCATCCAAACTACCACGGCCCCATTTGCGTTATAATTGAGATCCTGAAGAATGGTGGACCGGCGCTGGAACGTGCACTGCTTCTGTTGGTTTTCTCCATCTGGAATCACGAAGTGATGGAAGAATTCAAAGATGCCCTTATTGTGCCGTTGTTCAAAGGTGAAGGTAGCAATCAACGCCCCGACAGCCATCAAGGCATAAGTCTGCTGGGTTGCGCAGGAAAGGCGGTTGCAAGAATCCTCCTGAGCCGGCTGGATACAAAAGTCTTCGGGACCAATGTTCCTGAGAAGCAATTCGGATTCCGAGTGAGTCGGAGTACGATCTACCTTGTGTTCGCTGCTAGACAGCTTCAGGAGAAGTGCCGAGAACGGAACCATCTCCGACATGCCCACTTCGTAGATTTCACCAAGGCATTCGATTTCATGAGCCGCAGAACGCTGTGAACGGTGCTTGGTAAGTTTGGATGTTCAGGTTAGTTCGTCAATTCGATTAGAATGTTGCATTTGGGTGTGAGGGCGACTTGTGATGATTTTGGCACTGATACTGATGTGAAGCAGGGTTGTCTGCTAGCCTCAACCTTACTTAGTTTATATTTGACTACCATGGTAACAATAGCTTTTCAGTGCCCTGGGAAAGATGGCGTTGAGATAAAGTACCGAAGTGATGAGCGTCCACTGAATTTCCGACGTTTCGGCGCTCATACCCGGCTGCATACCTCAACGAGGCGCATGTTTTTGTTTGCAAATGACTACGCGCTGTTCGTACACAGTGAAGGTAAAATACAGCGACTGACTACGGCTTTCACGACCACGGCATCCAAGTTTGGACTGGATATCAACACGGGTAAGATATTTTCTTCCTTCCAGCCTTCTCCGGGCGGAAGCGCTGTCTGTACACCGTCATCCCAAATTCGCAGCAATGGAGACGTTGTCGATAGCTACGCAGACTTCTGCCATCTGGGTAGCAACTTATCCACAGATCTGTCTGTGGACCGCAAGCTGAGAGCTCGTGTGGCAAAGACTGGTGTTACTTTCGTACGTTTAGAAAGACATATTTGGATGAGCCTAAGCTTGAAGCCGAGCATTAAGCTTTTTGTCTACTGCTCAATGGTGTTGTCTACACTGCTGTACGGCAGTGAAACTTGGACATTGTATCAGAGGAGCGTGCGTTATCTGAGCCGTTTTCATTTGCAATGTCTAAGACGCATCTTAGGTATTTGGTAGTCGGAAATGGTTTCGAA
>JTDE01000162.1:31746-43929 GCA_014338405.1 Paragonimus skrjabini miyazakii
GTACTGCGGCGAGCGGACATGAACGGGATGGAAGCCTTGCTGATGTTGAATCAGCTTCGTCGGTTGGGTCACGTCGTTGGATGGGAGATGATCGTATCCCGAAGCAGCTGGTGTATGGACAACTGAGATCAGGTAAGCGGAATCCTGGTGGTCAAGAGCGGAGATACTAAGATGCTGTGCACGCAAGTGTTTCATTTTATAAAATTGATTTTAGATGTCGGGAAGACTTACCGTTGATCCGGACAGTCTGAAGAAATATGAACCGGACCGACGTCCTCAGGCTCACTGTGCAATCTGTTTGCGACCGTGAACCGAAGCGTGCGGTACACAAGGGAACCATCGATGCCATCGGTCTTGGTGATATGACTATATGGGGTTGCGATGTGTGCGACCGCGAATGCGCTGGCCGTTTGGGATTAGTAGGTCACCAACCTACTCATAGTGCACCGTCTCGGAAAAGACAACGAGTAAGTTGGGTTCAGGTAGGTCATATCACCATATCCATTCTACTTTTGTTAATTATTGCATCGACCAGGACAATGGTCGTTAGGCAACTAATCCACTCCTGTTTTCAGAAACTTGAGTATCTGTAGTCTTCTACCCATTCTTTTCTTGAGGTTTGTTGGTGTACTGCGTGACAAATCGTTTGCCTCTTCTTTTCTTGATCCAATCTGAATATTGTTCTTCACTATTATCCTCTCTGGAATGCACTAACATGCACTCGTATAGTGAAATGCTTCTTGTATTACATTTTACACATCTTTCTTCTCAGTATAGATCTTGTCATTGCAATCTATCTGTCTATTTTCCGAGAGATAAGGGCTCCCTTTTCCTGCTAGCCATTCAGTTGGCTAACCAACATTGGCCGGTTGGACACAAAGGCCTCACTCACACACCTACTGGTTTTATTCCTTCGGGTTTACACCGGATACGTGGTATTGTATTGTGCGATGGAAACCAGCAGGCGCGCACGAGTTGAATTTCAATTGGTGACGGAGCGTACTGCTGTGTTGTCGTTGCCGTTTCAGTTATCGTTTGTGTAAGTCGTGTGCACGGCTTACTTGGTGTTTGGCTCATGCTTGTTTCTTGTTGTTTTCTTTTACAGGACTGTGGTTGGAACCCCCTACTTCGAAAGATGGTTGTCCCCCGGTGTCTCCATTTTGCCCTAAAGTTGGTCCGCAAGCGTGACCGACAACCGGAGTAAATACGGTCGGCTTGCATGTTACAGTATGTGAGTGGAACTGCAAGTGTTGCAGTACGAGCCACTTGCAGTGATGGATCAAGCGCAGACGTCCTTTGTCTTCGGTCAGTGTGGCAGGCCACTCCGTTTCAGATGTCACCAACCAGTTTCAAGTCAACGGACGTTAAGTGTTTAGCTCTATTTTGTCTGTATGTAGGCATTCGCCGTTGACCGTACACCCTAATCCTCTAGTGAGCGTATGTAGTTACTAGACTAAACTGTACTTCAATGATTGCTTTTATCTCGATCAGTGGCCTTAGGGAATCGCGTGGGATTCTGTATTTTGAGATATCCTCCTAAGAAAAGTCAGTAGTGTGGACTTCTTGTAGAAAGTTGACTAGAGTGGCTTCCTGGTTTGAGGACTCGCAGCCAATCAGCAAGTACATATAAGCCGCGGAGAACGAACTATGGTCAAGTAGCGCTAGAATGTTAGTGGTCATTAGCTGCTCTGTTAAATCTGTAGGTAAGAGGTAATGATTCAATCTGTCTGTTCGAGCACAATTGTGACTAAAACAATCGAATTTTTGGGTCTTAGTAACTAAGTACTGACAGGCCACTTAAAAGGACAAATGCTAATTGCCCAACGGCAACCGTTATTGTAAAGATTTCTATCTTTTTTCTCTCTCTCTATTCTTTGTAATTAATTCAATTTGATTCGCTTCACTCCTACTTTCGTTGTTCCGAGTTTTTGCAACAGAGTAGCCAACTATTCGGCAACCTGTTAGGCACTGAATTTACGACTGCGGTTTTATAGCGATGTATGCTTTACTTATCCGGACATTTGCTGGTGTAGGTAATTAGGCTGATTTTAAACAAATGTGGTTACCTCTATTAGTATAGCAATTAAGATTGAAGACAAAGTATTCTGAGCATTGTCTATAAACAGAATTATGTGAACGTTTATAAATGTTACTTTGATGTTGAATAATCTGAAGTTGGTGGTGCAAAGCTCAACTCAGTGTCTTAGTTAGGGCGTAGCCGGAACTCAAAATCCGATTTGTGAAAATGGGCTATCTGCGATCAAATATGAATGCTATTCAATTTAAAATCAACTCACACCTCATAATACTCACTGGTAGTTTGACGAAAAACGCTTGTTTTTCATTCTGGAAACAGCGGCTTATGAAGTACAGATTGAATGTTGGTTGCTACACCAGTGACCATATCTCAAGACTTCTGGGATGTCAACCGGCTCATCCGAGCATCCAACTAAACTACTAGTATAGGGCTAGCATAAGCGAGGTTGAGTGAAAAGAACCCGGTCGAAATACTTTACTATTTTTCCAGATGACTTTCGAAATGAAATCGGAATCGATTAACCAATTGTTTGGTGTACACGGATAAAGGCGTTTGTTGAGTTCGACAATGGAGTATTGTTATTGACAATTAATTAAAAATATGGCATCCACAAATTGAACATCAAAAAGATTCGGCCGCAGCCTTTTAGAGAACTGGGTATTTCAGACAATCCAAGTTGAAAAGCAGACATTTTTGGTCACGGGTCGTCCATGGTGCATGTCCTTGCAACAGTCGACGTTTGAACTACCGCACACGTTCTCACTCAACTACTGTGTTGATCACTAAGACGTTGACTTCGCACAGAGTACGATCGAATTGTCTAGTGTGGATGCTGAGCCATATTCACCTCAGTGTGTTCTCCAACTTGTCCGGTTGAGCGAGAAGATTGCACAGACAGTTCCAGTATATAGCTAACAGCTCAGTGATCTGTTCGATCGTCTTTGTGACCAATATAACGAGGGTCCAAATACAAATCAATTGATCAAAAATGTGCACTAGCGAAAAATGCCCATTGATGCAGATGTTCGTCTACTGTCGTTTTTCTAAGGTTTGTTGGAGTAAAAATCTACCGCTGAACGTGAGCGTTGTTCAGCCGATGGTAAAGTCGTATCACTCATAAGTATTGTAGCAGTTTTGATGAGTTTAAAGGGGACCCTTTTACCAACCTGGTTTGGTGGGTAAATGAGTTCAAATATGAAATTTATGAGCTCCCAACTTGGCTTCGTAGTTCAGAATTTGCCACATTTGGATACGCTGTTTTGGTCGTTTATTCGAGTCCGGCCGAGGTTCAAGTTTTTCCTGACTGAGTTTTCGCCAAAACTAATGGTAGGAGAGATATTTCAATGAAATGACCAATTTTCGAAACGCTTGTCTTAACCATATCGATGGACTCTTTTGTTTGAATAAGTGGATAGAATGAGTGAATAAAAATGTCCAAAAATGTACTTGGTTCCATTGTGGGTTATTTATAGCAAAATTGAACCGAGATACAGATTCATCACAGAACGATCACTAATTTCATGGCACATGGCTTATTGCATGGTGAATCTCTGTCCAGATGGGCTAATGGAAAAACAAATTATTTTCACTGAGCCTGGTCGGCGAATGAGCAAATCAGTATGACTAAAAGACTACAGTACCCATGCCCGTCCTTTTCTTGGAATTTTTTAGCCAGTTTCGCCGAATCGATTTTCATCCATGTACGTCAGTAGATTTAGCTGTATATTGTTACTGCACAGTATATCTACAGTATATTTACAGCGACCATGAAAATGTGGATAGTGATTGATATTGCTGGTTCATCGAATGACTAATAAACCGGACCAGACAACAAGTCTGTCATGCATTTCGCCGAACTAAGGTAAGTTTCATTCTGGAATTCTTTCAAATAGCTCTGAGACTGCTGAAATAGTTTGTGAAATTAGACAAAAATGTCAGTAGGAACGAATTAAACATTCCTGGAAAATATATCGTTGTTTCTGAACAAATCTGAGGTCATTCGATTCATCATGAAACAGAGTTTACCGACATTTATATTCCGTTTATAGCATTCAACCGACATCGCATAAAAACAATGGAATACGTTGCCAAAATCAAGTCCACAGCTGAGAAATGACCTGAATGATTGCAAACATTTCTGCTCAGATAAACTTATGCCATGTTTCGACACAAGTTTAACATTCAAATTTCCAACAATGCACACCATTTGACCTCATCCACTGGTCTGGTTTTTGCGGATATGAACAAATAATAAGTGAAAGGAATCGGGTTAATCGAGTTGAAGTCAGTGATTGAACCGGTTAAAACATTTGGGTTGAAGTTTTCTCTATATAGTGATTTTTATGGAAAGCGAACCGAAAAAATAACTGTTCTGTGGATGCCATCTTCTTCAATCCTGTGGAGGTCCCATGAGACTTTAGGACGTACAGAAACCAGACCTCAGATACGACCTCGAACCGTAGACCATGCCTTAATCTGATTCCGTTTAGTCATCTGACAGGACATGGTAGGTATTAATGTGATTCTGTCTCATGATATCCACATTATACTATAAGAGGAGCACCTAACCTGTTCATTTTGCAAGTAGTCCAAATTGTCCCACCTCGCTGGCATCGGCTTCACACGAACGAATATTATTTGTTTAATTCAGTTATGTCAACCCGAATGACAAAGTTGAAATGTAAACATCACTCAACCTCCACCCTGACATACAGAGTAACGGTTTTTATTTTCTGCTTGGATAGTTGGAAGCATAGTCTGGACAACGTGCATGGAATGACTAAGGTCAACCTGTTGGTTTCTTGAAGTCCACTCAGTAGATGTGGAACCTACGCCTTTCTGCAATCTGTAAGAAAAACAGCCTGTCTGAAACAATGTGGAAATACAGAAACAACTATCTAGTATTTTAAAAAAGACACAGACTGCATGAACCGTCATAAGTGCATGTTCACCTCCTGTTTTGTCGTCGTCATTAATAGGGTTCACACTTCCAGACGAGCCAAATTTGGATGATTCCGTCAATCGTTGCCATGGACAGACAGCCTTAATTAGTGAAGTCGGTGACCTAAATCATAAAATCAAGCTGTGGAAATCGACTGAGTGCATCAGAAATCTACGGCACCTCTTTTCTTGGCTGTTTGATACTCTTAAAAGTCCGCTCACAAGCAAGTGTGTGATGGACAATACAGAGAAGGATTCGATCACCATCAGTGGAGAGGCGTGCGGTTTGAGTAAAGAATTGGGCTTCTAATGAGTTTGACCAAGTTTCTTTTGTAACTGAACAAACCATCAATTTCCATCAAGTATTTAACTTTGAAATTTCCGTCTCCCGAACTGCAAGCAATATTAAGTGTAGCTATGAGAAACAGCATCTCTGTAACGTTTGCTGTCTCACTTCGTTAACTGTACTCATTTCACAGATACCCTAGCCGAACAACAGCAACTTTCAAGAAACCGAATTGGATCACCTGACGTCATCGTCGATCGACTTTGGGAGTAAGGAAAAAAGCCATCTAGGAGACGAATCCGATCGACATTACCTAACTCACTGGTAGCTGAATATTATGACTTATCAACTAACCGCTGTCTTCACAAACCTACCGCAAATGGAAACGTATTCGATATGGGAGACCCTAACGCCAGTAGATTGCGAAACCACGTCTATCACTAATTTTCTCAATTCGTTAGTTTTCGCGACCAGCGAACGATTTCGTTTGAAATTCTTGTGGTTATTCCTTTTCCAATTTGTTATATGAACTGCCACAAGAGATGTTCTGTATGGCAACCTGCAAATCTTCTTTTCTTGGAGTTCTAGGAGTTTCTGTGACGATGGCACATTCTGCGGTATGTTGTAGTGTCTGACACCTAAGTTGGTTTGGAGAGTCCCGTCCAATAGCTGCTGTCACACACGACGTGCACAACGTTAAACTAGTCCCCTCAGTTAGTTTGATGTACGTGCTTTACCAGCGACATGGAAATTTTATCGACACGCAACCGTCGCAATTGGCGAGACACTCATCAGGGAAAGTTGAGAACGAGGCAGTAGTGTAACGGAGCGTGGTCTGAGTCCCAGTCAATATTCCGATGAAATCGATGTTCACGGATATTGTCACACCATCTATAACTATCGAAAGCCTAAATGAAAAAAATCTGATCAAAGGAAAGGTGGAAAGTTTACTAAAAATAACATATTCAGCACACATCTGAAACAGTGTGGAGTACATAGTACGTGGACTGTCAGTCTAATCCGTTGACTGTTATCGTAAATTCTGTTTTCCAAAGTGCAACAGACGTCGACCTTTACTTGTTGTATGACAGGCAGTTTCGTTGTGGATAGTATACTACTCACAAGTAGTTTATTATCTACAGGCAACATTCAAGAACAAAAGGGCAAGCTCCGAATGCCAGGAAGACAACAGACAAGAAGACACTATCGGAATAGTGTGTACGCGCTATGACAGAAGTTCCACCAAGGTGAATGACAATGATGTATGTGAATGCATGTCTGACGTGCAAATGAGTGTACGCGTTTGTGGTTTGATTTTTGACATGACCTATACGGGAGTTAGCGCAATAGACGAAGTCTCGGGCCAAGCGTCTTTTGCGGCTACAACAACTGGATGTTGTCTTCGACTGAGATATGCTTGTTGGCTCATCAGTACTTTATAATGTAGGTGGACTTTTTGCCGTTCTCTTATCATGCCTAAAACTCCTCGGTACAGGTGTTTTGCTACTGAAAGAAGTAAGTTCAACGCTGGTTACATTCTTCACTGTCTGGTTGTTGTTGGTACTAACACCGGATTCTATACACTCAGTAGTCGGTCGATGTGCTTTGTCCGTCAGTGATATGATCACAGCAACAGTTATGCTTATTCACATGTTACTCTTGAGATAGGACCAAAATAGAACACAGTGTATAAGACTACTGAATGACATTGATAACACGTTGATTGTCAAGGAGTGGTACCGGATCGTCGTATTGGGTTCCGCCTTACCCTATCAAGGTATAGAGTAACGTCTAAGCTTCTGTGTTCGAATAAAACACAACAACGAAAAACCACGAACAACCACACATATTGCAAAGCAGACGATTACACAGAAGGGAGGAAGTCCTGGAGACAGATTTACACGTTTTCCCCACTATAAAATGAAATCCAGATATTCATACAATGCACGGGCTATATTCGTAGACAGAAAATAACCAGATCCACAACCATTTTGACAATGCCAAGTTGCAATACTAAATAGATACAGTTTGTTGTACTTGTACATGTTCAACTAGCAACAGAAGAGGAGCCTTAATCTCATCGATTGACCCATGATTTAGTTAAATCCATTAAGGTTTCTTCACGTGTGGTTCGTATCCTATCTCCGTCAGTAAACAATACAACTCAGCTACCGTTAGGATCCTAACAGTTCCGTATCCACAGTAGTAAAAAGTCACCTGTGAAAGAGGTTGATTTCAATGGGAATTTTGAAGGTAACCACTCATGACAACTTTTGCATGGAAGTAAACGGGTTCGCTTCCATACACTGATTATAAATATTGTTGAATTAACACACAACTAGATCAACAAACCAGACCAGTATCGAAACAGTGTGTTCACCTCAACGAACATACACTCCAACAACTAGTAGCCGTCTGCTTTTAATTTTTAACAGTTCACGATTTTATTTTAAATTACAAGTTGCTTCGGACGACTAACAACTCAGCAATTATAAGACTTCGCCCAGTATTCGTAGATGAAGGCCGAAGTCACACATATCGGCCCTATCTGTCCGTTTATTGGCAAAAAGGATTTAGTCGATCTACAGAGCGTTTACCAATGATTGTTGTTTTTACAAAAAATTGTTGGTTAATCAGCTAGTGCCATAGTATTGATGCACTTGTTTTGATATATGAATGTGACAGATGTATGAGTTCAGTTACGCGTTTGACATATCCTGTCCGTTTTACAGTCTTCTGTTTCATACTAGTCGTTTGGTAATCAGTAGGAAATTATTTTCCACCATAAGTCACTAGCGTACAGCTTTTTGCATATCGTGTTCGTTAAGAGGATTAGATTCAAATCAATAACATGTCACATAGGAAACGACCACCTCCGTTGGGAATTTCCGGCGACGTTAGTCGTTTTGGTGCTCACTGTGAAACTAACATATCACAATGTTCTAATGAGAGCATATCCGGTGGGTAAACGATGATGGACATTTCACTGATCAACAAATCGTGCTATTCCTCGAAACGGAAATAGGATCACCTTAGCAGGTGGCTAACATTCAGATATTTTTCGCAAGCTGCTTGCAGGAAACCGTGACACTATGTGCTAAGTGTAAATATGGGGAACAGTTGTTGAGCAAAATGACAGATTCGGTCGGGTCACCAACAAGGAGTAGGTACCATGTTCATTTTTTGCCAGCTGACGGACACCGGTAGGACCTCTTTTTCCTTTAATAAAAAACCCAATGTCAAATTTACATTCTGATATTATCATTTCGGCTGCCATTGTGGTTTGCAACATGTGACTCAGAAGGAGAGCTATGGAGAGAAGAATCCGACTGAAACTGGGATAACCAAACCATAAAGACACAGGTCTCTTCGTAACCAAAGCCATACCTTGGTAACATATGTGCGTACGGAACTGTCTTACCCTGTGTGCAAGGCGGTTTAGGCCACTTGATCCTTATCTCGACTAACAACACATTCAACTTTTTGAAGGCAACAACAAAAGGTCATCTGCTGTCGCTGCTTTATATCATGCGAACGTCAATATGTGACAGCTTATGAAGGTTTTCGATGGTGGTTTTGGATATACATTCGGAGGCTGAAACACGCTGTCGTCTGTCTTTTTTTCAAAGCGTTCCATCCCTACGTTTCTCATGATTTGAGGATACGCGTGGTTTCTCTCTCGGTGACTAATTCTTTAGCGTATGAACGTCACAGAACAGCCGTACGGATGGGGTGAAGTCGTTTTCTAACCTTCCATAAAACCAGTGGCCCCTCTTCAGTCAAGATTTTCAGTTAGACAAAGTTTTGATCGACTATCGGTCCATAGTTGGGTGTCTCACGGTTGATCCCCAGAGGGTTTGTATGTCAATCACAGCGCGGAGTGCTCCATCTACCATCCAGCATCCTTGAAAATCTTTCAGAGACCGGGTGCCTAATGTACTTATGTTTCTCCGTTCTGTTTACGAGTAGTGACGTCTACTAGTTTTGTCAACAAAGTTTGACAACAACGGCGTGTGTCAATATTTGAACCGTTAGAATTGTTTTGAGTACATTCCGTGTTGTTTTGGAATATTGATTTGGTGCAGTTTACTTGAAAGTGAATCTTTGTGTTTGACTGGGGCGAAGCAACAGAATTCCAAACCATGTTCTGGATCAGTTAATCAGCATTATTGGAAACGTCAGTGATGAATACAGTCACTCCATCCGTAACTCAAACCGATAGAGGTTAGACCGATCTAGAGTCAAAAAATTTCAAGCCGAACGGTCAGGTCTAAGATGTTCAGAACTGGCGAGGCTTGGATTATTTGCACGGTTACAAGAGCAATGTGGTGTTAGTCTGAACGTGCCATCCATGTGACAGTCAATATCTCCAAGTTGGCCGACCTGAGCGCGAGAGTCAGCAATGGGTGCAACCATGATGCGTCTATGAACAGAAAAAATACATCACCCCTCTGACAGTGTTCCACTTTAAGAACTGCTGAAACAAAGTATACGAGGGGATACTTATATTCGGAACCATCTAAAAGCAGCAATCTAATTTCGAACTACTTTCAGTGCTCTAAATTGTGGCGTACAACGTATTTCAAGTTTGTTTAGCGACAAACTAATCTAAGATGGAAAAAACGACACATGAAATAAAAACAGATAGGCACAAAATTGTTTACACGATATATATTGTTAACCAACAGACGATTTTAAGTGTAATATATTGAGTATCATCTAGATAGATTTGCATTTTTCATATTCAAACGTGCTGACGACTGTTGCTGAAGTGGGCGCGAGTTTTGTGCCTGTTTGAACTGATATTTAGTGCCAGCAACTGGCTGGACAGGGTTATCAACTATAACTCATTATTTGTGAGGATGGCTTAGTAATCGTCAATCTACTTCAGTAGATATGGCTGCATCAACATGTTTGAGCTGTAGGTCACATTCCGCTCCGTACATAATTTTAAGTTGCGCAAATGTTTCAAATGAAGGCGCAGTAACCGTTATGTGATCCTCAGTCCAAAAAACCCAGAGCTGACATTTTCAGTCAGATCGAAATCACGGAGTTCATCAAGCGTGTTGAGCTTATTAGAGCAGCGTTTACGAATTTTAAGTCTAAACACTGAGGCATTCAGAAAGTGCGTATTTGGTTTACGAAGTCATCACTAATTCGGTCTCGATTAGATCCGTAAATCTACCAGATTACTTATTAGTAATACTACTTCTCTGCTCAACATTGGCGCCAGTGGATTTCAGCGTGAACTGTTCAAGAAATCTTATAGAGACAGTCGATTCCTTGGATAATTTGGTAGATTCCATATGAGAAATTGGGACAGGTGGGTGACCGTGTCCAAATGTGGAGTTTCTGAGCTCCTGACATGCCTTCAAAGCTCAGCTGGTAGAACGCTTGCCACGCTGAGGCATAGTGTTTGTGTCGCTGGTTCGAATCCAGTCGAAGGCATGAATTTCCCAATTGGGTCTCACCTAAAATGACAGAAAAGCCCACGTGAACCAAATCGAACTGAGTATGCCCAAATAAGTGTGATGGCTTTAACCTGATAGTCACTATTTGTAGGACTCCACAGAACTCAGTTTCCAAGAATAATTTGCATAGAAATCAATATTGTAGGGTTAGAATAGTTACAAGTTAGTTTCATTAGTCCAAAATGATATACTTCAAACTCCCGCATTGGAAGATATTTTCGAATACAACGAATCAATTCTTTATCAACGTAATGCAAGGTGACAATAGTCGCAAAATTGCAGTCTAAATAAATGTGTTGTTCACATTTCAATACAATGCAATCATTCGAGTTAATCAACACCGTCTATCTCAGTGCGTATTGATTGCAGCCAAAAGTACACAACATACTATTAGTACTTAATAATGTCCATCAATTATCGGGTTGTTTAGGCAGAAGTAAACTGAACGAGTTCTAAATCAGTAACCAAATACAATACGTTCAGCAACCAGTCTGAAATATTAGAACATTATTTGTTCACACCCGGTTACTAATGCTATATTTAGGCCAGTTTTAATTATTTGGTCGCTGATTTAACATCTTTCAAACCATTTTTTCCCATATAAGTCAAAACAAGGACGAAACCGGTTAGAAAGTATTGATCAGTAGTTGAACATTCTAAAACATTCATACTCTAAACTTTTCAAGAGTGGAACAATTGTTTCATATTTCAGAATCGGAAACCGACGTGGACGCTTTAATTCAACGCATCAAATGCTTCACATTTGAAAACATATTTTATCCGAATTTCTGTGGCATCTATTTGTGAACTGTTACTAACTCGTTTTCGCAAGAACAAACTTTCCATCTCAGCCGTTCACACGAAAACAAACAACTTATATTTGGTCATATCTGCATACCTCTGCTTCATTTAGTCGGTATGAAGTACTGACTTCTAGTTTCTTTTCGCGTGTCCTGCGTGTTCGCACAGGATTCATTTCTATAAACTTGCGATCAAAACTGGAAAGCATCAAAAGCACATACCAAATTGTAGACACAATTAATTTTGGCGATAAATAAATTTCACAAACACGTAACAACCGTTCGACTATTTCCATCATTCTCGAACTGACTGAACGATGTGTATGAACATTTGTTCGATAAGAATTTTTGAAAACAAATCAAAACATGTTCAGTGCTGATAGTGGATTCTGTGTGTATGGTGTGAAACCACGCATTGATACTGTTGTAGCCATGTCCATCGAAGGTGGAATGTAACTGAGTGGAAACGAAATGTTCCATTTTAATCGAACCACCACATTTGGTTGCCATTTGAAAGTGTCTGTCAAAACAAATCGTATTCATACTGTTTTATCGTTTGCTTGCGCAATTGTGCTCTTTATTCTTTCGGACTAGTGTTTTTGCGTCCTTCTGTATTATGCTTTTTCTTACAAAAACGCATTGTTCCCT
>JTDE01000162.1:55192-152311 GCA_014338405.1 Paragonimus skrjabini miyazakii
GCCTGGATATTTTGTAACGTTCTGCTTGATCCAATGACATTCTGCTATACCTCTTTGTCTTGTGTACACACTGTTTTTGATTTTGCTGAATCTATATAATTGTATTGATCTGATGATGAATTATCGAAAACAATTGTTCGTCACGTCTATTTGAGTACTCACTGAGGCGTGTTCTAAGGTTTCTGTTAACTCAAGGATGCCTTCCAGCCAATGTGGGAATTAAACATTGTGAATGAGTTCCGAAATATGCACTGGCCAGCCATCTACTTTATACTAAGCAGAATTGTTCTTGCATAAGTTTGGGCGTGGAAATGTACCATCTTTTTGTACTAGTGGAGCCTCTCTCATACGCATGTTTCCGTGTCAACTGGTTTTAGTTTATACTGAGTATCAGATGGGTGTCCTTGTAATAACATTTGTTCTGCGACTTTCTTGTTCAGCAATGTATAATTCTCACCTACTTATCCATTCACAGTCAGGTTCACCCTTCTTATATGTACGTCCTTTATCCAGTTTAAGGAATACTAGGTGTTGCAGTGTTTTTACGATAGTTTCCATCCCTTAGACAGCACTGTTGCCGAATGGACGCCGATAGGGAACCAGCTTATTTCACCGGATATAGATGTCATTTATTCTAGCCAATCATGCACACGCTCAGACGTAGCTTGTGTATCTTGGTGACTGAAATTTGTGGGCAGTATTCTGAACTTCAACCCAAGTAGCAGGACTCCCAGTTGTGTTCGTGTGGACTAATTAGACGAACGATTTCGCTCACGTTTGGTACCACTACCAAAAGGCACACGTCAGCTGACCGTGAAAAAGAGTAATGAGCACTACGGAGAGTTCTACCCTTGGTATTGTCAACGGTGTCTTTCGAAATCTCATACATAACTTAGCAAACCAATGAAAATACAATATGGGCTCCAGCTAACCGATCTTGGGTATTCACGGGCTTGCTAACCTTTTCACGAATGGTGTCAACATAAGACCACGTCGATCTCACGAAACTGACGTTGTTTCTGGGTATTTCTGGTAGGAAAATGAACGACGTCGTAAACTGACCTGATCGAAATCATTCACCACAGAAGTAGATGCATCTGCATCCCACTGTTGCCCTGCACCATAATGACAGCAAACGTTTAAGTGTTCGTGCAACTGGAGCAGACAGTCTTCGTTTAAGAAATGTTGAACGAAACGTCATCGATTACTAAACATCCTTTGGCAACAGAACACTACGTTTTCTTCGTAAATTTAGTCAAGATACTGTTGCACATTTGAATTCCGAAGTTAGTGGCTTTCTGAAAGGCGATGTTTAAACGAACTTACGGACCGATGTGATGTGCACAAAAGTGGTTGAGGCAACCTAGCGTGTTGCCCTGGTATTAACTACCTAATGTTTTTAGCAAGCCGAGTTCCAGTTTGTCCTTATTTGTATGAGGTATATAACTAGCATATTTAACGTTTGCGATTGATGAGATTGAGCGAAATGTGGCAGAATCACAGCGTGTGTCTTTCTGTTCTGGTAGATTAACTAAAATTGACCATTCCTTTGATCCAGCTGAACAAATCACGTTATTACCATCAAGTTCACGATTCTGAAGTGGATGGCTTTAGTGTGCAATGAAAAATATTGTGCCTCACGAGGAAGTCAATATGAAAAAGTGTAACAATTTTAGTTATCCAGGTTAGGCTGATCTTCGTGAAGCAGAAAAATCCAGTGACTAGTACAGATGCAAAATACAGTAGATGTCAATTATTTTACTGTATACCTGCTCTTATGTTAATCGGACGCCACTTTACAATTCATCACACTGACTGGGAGAAATGGGTGTCCAATTCTCACGAATAGAATGTTATTTTGTTCCACAGGCTGGTGGTTGTGAGAAAAGAGTAACTGCACACAAACTTGCAAAATATTTCAACACTTGTAGCACCATTTTATTTGATAGACTGCAACGTTTTTGTAAAGTTTATTGATATGTGAGCGCGATGTCAGACAGCCATTGAAGACGGCAAAACTATGTAACAAAGCGGGTGTCAATATTTCAGGAAAACTCTATGTTTTACGAAGAACATTCTATATATTTGGCAGCGTTTGTTGACAATAGATGCATCTTTGAACATGGTGTTGTTCGTTGATCGTGATATGTTTGGTAAGCAGTTATTTTAACTCAAAATTGCTATTGATTGAGATTATTATGTAAAGCAAAAGGTTTTCATTGGTGTCTCCCTGAAGTTGCATTAGGTTTACAGCTGATGAGTGTAATTTTCAGATGCGCCTTTTCTGATTCAAGATGACATTATATGTGTATTCAAAATTACGGTAATTATTTGACATCTTTTTATGTTCCGATGTCAATTTAGACCGTCCCGTTTTAAGCTATCTGTTTTGCTACATATTGCTGACTGGAGAATGAGACAACATTTACTCAAGATCTTTGCATACAGGGGAACTACCGTTTGGAAATTGGTTGACTAACGGTGTTCGATCAAACGGGAAAATTTTGCAGGTACGGGACACTTGTGATAACGGGAAGTAAATTAGCTTTCGACAAGAAATGATTGTATGTAATTGCGGGCATCTATACGGCACCTAATCTGAAAAGAAGATGGATTCATTTAACTGGTTAGACTATTGTGAGGCGCAAGGTGCATCTGAACAGACATAAATACGGGAAAAAATATTTGCTCTGCCTGACCTAGTTGTTGTGTTTCCAACTTGTTCGTCGTGGATACAACCGACCTTTACGTTTGTAGTTTTACGGCACACTAAAGGCAACGTGTGTGGCCACATCGGAAAAGTGATCGTGTTACAACCCAATGGCGTACTATCGTGCTTACGGAATGACTACAGCAGTCGGATCACTGAAGACACGAGAGATCAAATGAGTCATCACTGGATGAAGTCGGCCTAACAGATGGAAAATTTGTATGCGAAAACCCACGAGAGGAAGTGTTAGCCAGATGCATGGAAAATTGCAAAACTCATGGGGCGTTCATATAAAAAACCTCGCCGCGATGTGACCTGAAATTGCTGTTCACAGACTTGAATGCACATGTGACGCAGGAACAAACGAACTGATCGGCTTTTGTCACAGTATGTTCTATTAAGTTTACTGTGACGTTTTATAAAGTCTTAGTTAATTCGCTTAGTGTCCAAAGGGTTAATGTGAAGTTCCATTTTGTGAAACATTTCTGAAGCAGATATAATCCAAAAACTTAATATACATGATCATTTCCTTTACGATAAAACAAATTCACATTTGTTAGAAATAAATCTCATGGTGTAAGAAAATGATATGGAGCTGATGTTCATCATTTACTCATAGTTGTTGTGAGCAGGGTAAGGATAAAAGATCAAACAGGTCTCTTTGTACATTTGAAGCTGTGTACTAACCTTTTAAATTCAGCGTTCAACAATCGGGTTTTGTTGATTTTACGAACAATAACGAATCATTGCTTCGTTTGTTCAACGCAAGAATGTCCAATTTTGGTTTCTTCCTAACACATTTCGAAACTTTACTTCATACATGATAGTGTTAAATCATTTTAATCGCGAAACAGATTCAGAATGGATGAGTCGAGGAAATGATGGTGAGCTCTTCCGTAACGTAGAAGCGCATACCATATATCAGTATAACTTCAGTCGTTCGGGTACTCTTACCTAGTACGGCGTGTGCAATGTTTAAAACGACCAAACGTTTCAGGCACTCATTATTTAACAGAAATTTTCCATTAACCTGCTTATTTACTCCAATAACTGATCAACGGATCCTGGCGAAATGTAGTGAGACACCACTTTGACAATGTTATACATTTTATGATACAAGCATTTAATTTCCGATTTTTACAGTTCACCCAACTCCACTTCCTAGATACCAGACGATATTAGTGCTGAGCGATAGACAGTTGCCTTCACATGGGAAATGGAGTGTTATCGGAACATCCGTATAGCTCTGTACAAGTCATTGCAGTTCAAGATGAAAATTAGGAGGAATGCTCATTGAATTGCACCTCCCAATGCAAAAACTTGGGCTTACGGGTTGTATAAAACCAACACTGAAACATCCTGCAATTGCAGGTTATGTTTTATCGTTGAATTCGATTACAACCAATATCTACAGCTTTTTGCCTACTGTTTCAAAAATGAGTACAGTAAATTTTTATTTTGCTGCGTTAAACAGCTACAGCTACAACGATTTAACACATCGGTAGAATATATACACGAAGGAAACACGAACTTTTTGTCATCTACCCATAAAAATATTTCCATAGGCTTCAGTACTGTGTATTGTATCACGTTTTTACTGTACTTGAATGCATGGACTACATGTGAAATCGTTCTTCTATTCTCTCAACATACGAAGAACCGTTTATTGATGAAACCTTGCAAAGATTAACCAAAATGTTTTCGTTTAATATATCTAATCGTTTTTTTAGATGTAGCATAAACATGGAACTACTCAAATGTTTTACTTGTTGATACTCCTGTCGCTAAACAGGATATCGAGTATATAACTGATGTAGACACCTAGATTGATTGATTGATTGAGGGTATTCGGTCTTCCAGATTTGATGAATGTAAACCGAATATGAAAATCCAATGTTTGCTTGTGACAGTACAGGAAATTATTCCATGCAAACAGTGTAGAAGTTGAACGTTGCGCATGATATTATGGAAGTAAACTACGATGGAACCTTCAAAGATAGACAATGAGAAAAAACATTTGCCCTTAATTAAGAGCTTTTCAATAAGAAGTATTTAGTCACTCACAGTTAGTTAACAGTTGTGACAATACGATGATAGGTAGATATAACGCAAAATAAACAACGTTGTTCGTTTAAACGTGGATGGCCAAACTGCCGTGGATGTTTGGTCATTTTTCAAGGCTAACCTATGATGATTGTTCTCAACTAATTTCATAGTGATCTGTAACAAGTCCTTTGACAGAGTAAGTGAACTAATGGTGAAAAACAATTGATTGAACCAAACGCATTTGTCCTCTCTGAGTAGTTGCAGTCATATTATGGTTTCTCGATCAAAATCTTCAATAAAATTGACAGGCTGTTCCAGACAACGAAAGAAAATTGCAGAGTAAACTAATGCAAGTTTAGATGATCCGCCTTGTTGTTGCTTGGAAAAACAACATACCTTTTCTGCCCCACAGAGAGGAAATATTTAGCTGACTGGGCATATTTTTCTCTAGAGAATTGACAAAACATATCAAAAAATAAAATGGAACTTTTACAATTTCCGTCTAAGAACATAAATTTTATTGTCAGTTAAAGACTTCTGAAAGTTAGACTACAAAATATTTTATTCTTAGGTGAACATATTTTTTGGGGGCAACTTTTGCTACTTGTTAGATGTGATTATTATAACTGAAAAGTTTTGTTGATCATTTGGTGTGCTTCACATCATCAAGGTTGACATAAGATGTCCGAAAGTTAGAATACGTGTATTTTATTGTCAGTAAACATTTTTGGAGACTTCCATTGATTACAACGAGTTTAACTGTTTCTATAGGAGAACAATCTATTTTGAAGGAATCGAAATTTATGTGCTCATTATTCACTATAAGACAAGAAAAACATTTGTGCCACGGGAACAAATAAGATGCTATCTTCGAATTTGTTATACAGAAGGAATACAAAAACCATATGAGTTAGTGCCAATGAAAACATGTTAAATTCACACGTAAAACAGCCACCTCCCGGTAAATCAATAAGAATGCATTCATTTAGTGGAGCCGTTTTGCGAATTTTTACGATTAGTTTATACTGTATGTCATATTTTTGTAACTGGAGTTGTCCATCTCTCAGCTTGCAGACATGGTTTTTGAATAGAACTACGGTCCACAAAGATACAATCACGTTTTCACACAAAAGCTGTAGAAATTAAAACAATCATTTATATGCAACGCGCGGTTCATTTGATTGTACATCGTAATGACTGAAAACATTATGTCCTAGGCTACCGGTATACTCTAAGACAATAAGCAAAGTGTGGTGACGGATTTGCCTTAACCATGAAGCATTTTTTGTTTAAATATGTATGGTCGCGGCAACATTTTACATAACATATTTGACCTTCTCCGTGTAAAGTGACGGAGTTCACTAAGCCATGAGGCATCTTGTTTATAACTATATATGGTCGCGGTAACATGTTACATAGCATTATTTCTCCTTACTACACAGAAATTCGCAGTTTATTTGCGATATATTGCAAGTTTTCCCGTTTAACACAATGTCTTACAACATTAGGCGTGAAAACTTTTATTTCACTTGTGTCTGAAGACATTAGTTATGCATGTTTTCCCTTGTATAACGATTATTCACAGTCAACCATTTCTGGCCATTGCTGACTGTAGGTGTTGATTGTATATTCACCATTTTCCCACTGTTTTCCAGCCTCGTTCCAGAGAGTGAACTCTCCCAAAGGTCAGCTGACGTTTCTGAAAGCTGATTCGGACGCATGGCAAGTTCAAGCGTTACGTTGTCTTTAGCTGGCGGCGACGCCAACAACTTGTCCACGTTGGCGATATTTTCTATAATTTCTCAAGTGATGAATAAAACGAAGTGTTGCGTCGTTGCTTAAGTAACATCCTATTAGTGATTCCATTTTGTCCAAACCACTGTATGACAACTTGTTTGTCACGCATTGCCATTTTGTTGATCGGCTGTTCCAATCATGTTCTGTTTGAACAATTTTATCATGGATAGACACACACGTACTCTTCTACAATGCACAGAGTTTGGTCCACTGGACTCAGAAGTAAAATAAACGCGCGGTTGTATGCATGTGTTTTTCTTACGAGTTGGGTTACATACGCTTTTCATACATACGGTGACTGGGTCATATCACTGTTACACAGACAGTTCGTATGGTTAAAACTTCCCTACAACGAAGGATTTTGAATCCCGTGATTACACTCATTGGGGAACACGTTCACTATTTACTGAAACCGTTACTTAGCTTTTTCCAACCACGGCGCAGCCATAAAACGTTTATGCATCACTAAAAATCTAAAAATCGTGTCCTGGACTGTGTGTACAGGGGAGAGATAACACGCTAATGCCAGTGGCTGTTTTCGAATATTAGTGGTTGCGCTATACAAAAATTTTATCTATCATAAAGACTCACCAAATCTGCTGAGGGTGGTCGCTTGGTGATTGGCTTGCATATGTGAACTTCGAGTATCCTTTATACGTGGGCATTATTGACGTCACCGGAAAAAAATGTCTACAAGCCTTGAGAAACTGGTATTTTGTTTCAATTCAGAATTTCTGGTAACGCAAACAAACAGTGGTGAAGATTCGACGCTGTCGACAACAGAATCGCGGTTATGGTTACCACTGTTTATTAGAAATGATGAGCTAAATACGCTCTGTACAAAAGTGGCCTGGCCGTGGCAACGAACAGGCACATTTAAGATAAAAATAAGAGAATTGCAAACAAGCTGACTGTCAACCGCAGTGTTCTGAATGATATTTAAAGCTGAAACAGTGATAAACTACTCCATACAGACTGACAAATGCAGACAAAACGAAGTCATCAGATGAAAATGTTTTGTGGACAAATTAAAAATGTCCAAAAAAGAAGCGTCTCACATTAAATCAGCCGCTATTAATTGTAACAATGTTCTAGAACAGTCATGTGACCGGATGGAGAATTGCTTTCACAATCACAGAGTAGAAGTGGTAGACGGTTTCGAAGCATTTTTCGTTGATGTCCGTATCTGATCACGCCCATCGAGTGGCAACGGATTCCAGCGGGTAAGCGGTCGCTAGGTTCAGCAGCGAATATTTGATGGCGCTTGCCAAGCCAGTTCTTTTGCTAATCTTTAAGCCTACACATACACAGATGGTTAGACTATGTACTAAGGATGTCAGTCAGTTGTTTGCCAAACCGAGTCATCTTCACCGACGCCTCAGCCAGTTGGCGTAAGGTTCGGAATAGATGGCTGATGACCTGGTGTACCGAAATGATTTCATTCACTGAGGAGTTGGCCACTATAAATTCGGTTCTTCTCCTGGACTGAGGACCTCGCGATTCACAGATTTCGTGACTGGATACTTTTGGTGACGTAGCGGTCTACCGCACAATGCTGCTGTTTTCCGGAGCTGCTATTGAAATGAAAGTAGTTATTGACACAGAGCACTGAAAGTTATAGGGAAACTGTTGCTGATGACTTCTTGATTTTTCTAATAGACTGTTGGTTCGTAGCCACCTTGAGGGTGAATGTTTGCATAGAGCCAGCTTTTTATTAATTCGGTTTCGTTCTCCTTACTTCTTTTTACCTCGTTAAAAGCTTGTTAAGTTCTTCGAATGACAGTTAGACAGCAATGCAAATCATTGACGTGATGAGGAAGCTAAAAAGAGTCAAGTACCAAACGCTTTTGACTGTATACTACAACCATGTTGAGTTTGGGAGAATAGCTTTCCGTTCTCAGTTATTGCTACTGTTTGGCAACAGCCGAAATTGCGTTACAATTTTTTCAGAGCCATGAAAATACGGTTGTGCTGAACACAACGCACATCATATGTAAACTAGCACAGTGACAGAAAATGATCAGGGCTTTATGTCTGAAGGCAGTTATTGCGATAAAGGGCGGAATGGTCACCTCAGCCATCTCATGGATTTCAAAACTCAGCCCGCAAAACGTTGTATCGGGACTGGATAACAAGAGTGAAAAATCTGCAAAGGACTAAAGAGAAGATCACCAACTGAAGACTGCAGCTGCTTAGTGCCACTAGGTTTTTCCTGTCTTAATTTCAGTAAACCTGACATTTGGTATTTGTTACGTATAATATGTGCCCTGGACTTCAGCCCAGAGATGAGTTTCATAAAGATAAGAGGTAGCCTCGGGGCTCACGTAAACATGTGTGAAAGTCCCTGCTATGACAGATTGTTACAATATAAGGGAAAACCCTTGTTTGTGCCTTCCTGTCTCTGTTTTTGTCGAGAAAACAGTTGTTGTGGAATCATTCGTAGACTAGAAATGAACACACGTAAATGTTAGTGAAGTTTCCGATGTTTAATCATTTCAGAGCCATCGCTGACAGAAAATGAGCCAAAGCACGTTCAGATATGTACTCTGAATGACTTGTTAGATTGATCTGTGCTGTATGCATCACAGTGAACAGAACTTAGAGTAAAGCAGTAATATGCTTACTAAGGAAACCAATTTCAGATAAGAATGCTTCTATCGTTCACCTTTGTTTAATAGTTAGAAGTCAGCCAGTGGTTGATCTGTGGGTGTGGAGTATTTAGTAAGTGACAATTGAGTTTCCTCCATCGTAACCTTAATGTCCTAACTCCGCCGCTCTTTTTAGATCAAACAAATTTCCTAAAATTCAATATTCTTGTAGTGATCCCTCTACGAATACTTTGAATGTCTAATGACTCATGTGTAAGATTAGGTGTGCAAGCCCGTAGCTGCGTTCGCAATCACCAATATAGAATAAATTGGAGCACAGGAGGATAGACTTCAAGACGGGAGGCTTCACAAATATTGCCACTGGTGATTTCAAGTTTTGACCATACAGTATGTCGACAAGTTCAACTCATCTTTTAGTAGGATCCCTAAGTTTTCCTCCCATATTGATACCGTTTGTTTACCGTTGCCATGGTAGCAAAAAACACAAGGCATTGGCGAATATCCTCAACTCTGTAGTCATTAACGTTAACCAACAGTTGAGTTTTTGTTTGTGAATTACTGGTTTGGACAGTTCAGTGTCGTTTGTAAGTTTTCCATATTTTACTGACGTTTGAAAACACGCCATTGATTTGTGCTATTGGCTTGGAACGTCAGTAGTGCTTTGCGATTGCTTGGTAACTCAAGAACAAAACGAATAAACAACCGGTAACCTGAGATCGATTCTTTGCTAGTGTTATCGGCGATACAAAACCATTCTGATGAGTGTTTGTTCATCTTGACGTTGAACCTGTGTTCAGTAAGATAATCCGTACACTGTTCAAGTAAGTATTTATTTGAGTCACAGTGGTACAGTTTCCTAAATAGGATTGAATGACTTTAGACATTTCTATTTGCTGCAGTCTATTTACTGTACCCTGTATATGCCCAAAATTTGTTCAGGATGTGTAACCTTTTACAAGTACGAATCGCTTATTTACAGTTCAATCACTGATGTCGTCCAAAAATTGGTACCCTTCTGTTATTTCTTGATCTATTTGTGTTTCATAAGTTTGACCAAATTGGCCATTTTAGAAAAGTAAAAAACGTTACTCGAGTTTCGTTTCGATCACGTAACATGCAAGCCGGCCGTCCACACTCGGACTGTCCGACTCACTTGCAGACCAACTTTCGGACAACGTAGAGACACCGGGAAACAACATTCTTTCGAGGTAGGAGTTCCAACAACAGTTCTGTAAAAGTAAACAACAAGAACCAGTATGAGCCTAAGGTCCAGTAAGCCATGCACACGACTTACACAAACGAAAACTAAAACGGCGTCAAGAACACAACAGCACGCTACGTTACACAATTCAAGTCTAATCCGTGCTTGCTTGTTGGTTTCGACCGGACGTTACAATCACTGCCCCATTGACCTTCTACTGTGCATACCGATTTATCATATGCGGACTCAGTTACACACTTGAAATTATTGAATAAAGCATATATGCACTAATTGTCCTGTTAACATCAGTTGATGACTGAAACCTCTTCTTGGCATGGAGTCACAGAAAGCATTAAACTGGTTGGACGGTAAGTTGACTAAAGCCACGTAGTAAGAGATTTTCGGTTGATGTTGTTTGAGCATCTAGTGAAATACGGGAATTGTAGGCAGCTGTGAGTGATATGCAGTTCATACTAACCAAAAGTTCCTCACTACTCAGTATTGATATAAAATGAACTGGTGCAAAAATAGTGTTAACGGGAACTAGAATCACGAATGAGGTGAAAATGTGAGGAAATCCATAAGGTATTGAACAAAAACAATTACTCACAGTTTATGCTACTACTTGGTTTAAATGATTTCTTATGGCTGTATCTACCTGTTCCAACAACAAATGCCACGTGATTAACAAACCAGAACATGAAAAAGTTTACAATCACACCCAGTTAATCAGTGGATTTTTACATATATTTGAAGTTCACTGCGCCTTCATTATGTTTTTCTTTACTGTATAAAGTGAAGCTTTAGTCAAAGTTTGCACCATCCATGTTCAGACTGAGTATGATAAAAGACTACGACAGATCGGTTGAAAGCCCTTTGCATTAGGTTAGTAGGTTTCTCTGAATTATAGTTAGATCGTAACCAAAAATGAACAAAAGGTTTGTCGTATGTGATCTGGTCTTGTGGTTGCTTGCGAGTGTTGGTTTACGTTGCGTTATTTACAGCCGGATAACACAACTATTACATACATAGAATGTCCCTGACGTGGTCGTGTAACTTGCAATTTGAGATGTTGGTCATTTCAAACGGAATGTTTGTCAGTGAACTGTTTGTTTGCTCTTCAAGTGGCAAGCATAATTTGGTGTTTTCGGTTGAGTGGAGAGCATAAACAGAAGGAAAGCTAGTTGAACATTTTCAAGATTATCACTTCATCCTACTCTCAGAGTTCGTTGGAATTAAATTCATCTTGGTGGATCTTTTTTTATAAATTTTAATTTTCATCCAATGTGCTTTCTACACCTCAGAGACTATTATCCTCTAGAAATGTCCATTTACATAACAAACATAATGACCATTGATCGGTTAACCACTCTCAAACCGGTTGCTGGGTAAATGGAGCCCACAGCCAAGTAATACATACAGTTCGAAGCAAAGTGAACAGATCAGTGAATGTCGTCACTATTACTATCGTTCGTTAACTGATTATTGCTTGATTACGTGGCGCGTTCCTCTTTCTTCTGGTTGGGAGTCGAATTGCCTACTTTCATTTGTTGAATTAACGAATGCCGCTGAAGGCTTTGTACTAACATACCATTAGCAGCCGAACAGATGGCATGTTTACGTGTAAGTCTGAAGTGCCTGAGTAACAGAGTTGATGGGGATTGTCTTTTGAGGATGCCCGTAATTTATCAACTATTGTTACGGAGATGTCCCGTGAAAAATGCATTTACATCAAAACGTGGAATAAAGGTAAACTAAGCATTTGCATTTTTGACTCATTCGGAAATTGTTCGTTGATGATAATGTTTAACTGACTAATCGAAAGCCAAGAACAGTAAAATCGGCTGGGCTGTATATGTTACTTGTTGAACATAAAAAACCAAATAACACGACCCATTGTGAACTATCTGAAAGGGCTTTACGCCTACAACTTTGCTCATATTGAGACCCAATGTTATTAGATTGATTTTCTCATTTTGCACTTTGGCCTGATACATTTTATTCAGTTGCAGGTAGTTGCATAGAAAGTTTGACAGAAGGTTTGTTTTTATTCGTGGGTAAGCAATTAAATATCAGCGTATTGGTGGCATGTTACACGAAACGCCACTTTTGAGCAGCTGAAGGTTTACTCAGTGGCCTGGGAATACCAGAACAGTTGTGGATTTCTGAACAGGATTGGGCATGGTGTACACACCTAACAAGCGGTTTCTGATAAAAACTAATCGACAACTTTCTTTCACAATCTAGCCTTCTCAAATCACTTTTTGGTCCAGTAATGAAATTGTTCTATACGATCACATGCTTTCTGCTTGTCACTATCATTTGTAAAATTGTTCACCATTTTGGACGGTGAAGCTACCGGCGTCGATTTTGTACTTCACGTCTCCTCTGAAACTAACAAATTGACCGTTATAGCTGTTGTAACATTCAGTCCACTGTTTCCAACATTGTTCAGAGACGGAGGAGTTTGTTGACCACAACATGACTTGTACTCACTTACTGATCGGACAAGTCCACTTGATGTATTGAGCATATGATTGTCAGCCACGAATGAACGCAGACACATGCCATGTGTATATGCTAAGGTTTACTAAATCAGACTAAAATGTACTAAACAGTAATGATCAAAGATGAGGTGTTATTAGTCACCGACTGAAATCGATCGTTAAAGACTAGGCTTATATCGGAAAATGTGAACTACTGTGCCTGCAGTTTTATCGATTGCAAGGTTTGTGGATAGCTATTCAACATGGCGACTAATGACCGGAGTCAAGTTCACTGTCCACATAAATACAAGGACGCGTAACGAGTAAAGTCAAACACTAAACATTTCACTGGATAGCCTTCTTCAAGTTAGATCAAGCGAAAGATTTGCCTGTGCAATATTGGTTCGAGTGATCTCTGCGGCACAATTTTGATTGACCAAATCACTAGTATTTCATTATCGATCGAATTTAGCTTACCAATTTTTTCACTGTGCTAAGCTCAGACTTGGGTACACTATACTGAAGATTTAGTCATGGCGTGGTTTTAGATAGGACACTTTTAGAGCTCTACATATGTCTTTGTTTTACACTAAATCTTAAGTAAATAACCTTGATTGTGCACGTTCTGTGTATGACTTCGCTGTTTTCAGGTATTGAACAGAAGATTTTTAACTGGAAAATTTACTAGGCTTGCAGCCTGAATATACCAGTATACAGCCATACACACTTGAATCACAGGTCAACCTCGATCGTAGAAGAATGATATGAGTAGATGTGCGGAATTCTAATGTATTGTTTCTGGTCTCACACGTCCTATCATTTTGTATCTCAGCATGACAGTTAAGGGCGGAGCCACGGACGGGAGTGAATTCCCCCAAACCTGTTGTCAATAGATAGGTTGTCAGATGCAATGACTGGTTGTGTCACATTCCAGAACAATGGAGAGAAATCTCGTGGTTGAAGTTATCGGCAAGATTTGACCAGTGTGTATTTGTTGAACGTGAGTTTCAGAATGTGTTGTATGTCTCACTGAAGACTTAGAATGATAGATCGCTGGCAAAATAAATGAAGGTTTAGATTAACGCATCGGATCAACATAAATACAACCAGTTTTTGTATGACACCGGATTTACTGTGAATCGCGTGTCTACTACTCTTGCAAACGAGTGTTATCTGTCAGATACAGTGTATGGCTTACTTTCCTGACATACCGAGTTATCAGATTCCATGATATTCAAGAGTGGAAGTTATTGACGCATCCACATATTTAAATTCTGTGCTAAAAATAGCGGCCGCGGATTCACTCTAGACGGTTGATTTTCTTGTAAGCATCAGTGCAAAATGAAATTCATTCAAGCATCAGGACCCCTTTGCAATCTGTTAATATTGCCTTATATTTGTTAACAAGGAACCACCAATAGTTACTGCATGGCGCATTACTCATCAATATTGTTTACATCCACATTGCGTCGTTCACGCTGCGGTTAACGATATTGTTCAATGTTTTAATATATGGACGACCTTTTTGACCGCAGTTTTATGGTTTGGAATGTACAGCAAATGTAAATCGGGCGATATATGACCAAACCTCTTCGCTACTTAGGTCGATTTTCTGACGCAAGGTTAAACTGGATAACACCTTGAGATAACACGTCAGTCACAAGCAAACCTAACTGGGATGGACTTACACGTTAGAGTTTATTAAAAGGCATCTGCTGATATACAAACTTTCGATTATCAGTATGAAGTTGTAAGTCAAGTTTGTGTTCACGGTTTGTTTATCGCTAGTTAGAAAGCCCAAGGATAATATAGGACTACAGTCATTAATGTGTTAACGATGCACTAAGCAAGTGAAGAGATGTTGCGGTGAACACAAATCGTCGAATCGAGTGTTGCTGATATCAAACCAACATGGGTTGATATTACCATATGTGAAATAAACACGAGCTATGGAGTCACAGCTAGTGGAGAATTTGCCGCGTGTGGGCATGTTGTTTCGGTCGCTGGTTCGAATCCAGCCGAAGTCCAGATATTTTGCAAACGGATCTTTTCTAAATATTAGAATGAGACGACTTAATCCTTCATATAGACGACGTAGAAGCGTGATTATTTTGCTGGTTCATATTACAGTAGTGAATTCCTCTGAGTTTAAATTAATATTCAAGCGTGACATATCTTCAAACGGTCAACTGAACTTTGTGTGCAGTTTGTTGTAACTTATTAGGTAGACTTCTGACTGGTAGCTGACATTCAGCTTCGCACTTATGTGACGTGGATTTGACCGTAATTAGTTATTTGCTGTTTACGGTCATTCCAGCCGGTATATCCGCTTGAGCCTTAGCATTCATTCACCGGCACTGTTCATTTTGCGCGCGTAAAACTCCAGTTTTCCACGCTTTTATCGTATTTCAGCACTTCACTACAGACTGATCATCCAACTGCATGCTGTTCTTTTGAAGTTCGGTGTTGCACATTTGCACGGGCTTGTTCCCTTTAACCGGCTAACAGTTGCAAAACTGATTTTTCCTGTGTAACTTTTATTCCCGTTTGATGAACATTTTTTGGTGTCCGGCTGATTCAGTTTGAGGGTAGGTTCTATATATTGCTATGATTCCATATCAAAACTTCAGTTCGTTTGACTGAAAATCGAGAATCTCAAGTTAGACTCATTTGTAAGAAAGGCTTAGTAAACGTTGATGTTCTACGTGACAGCGCATAACTGAATATACATTCTCAGTTTGCTAATGCGGGGCGAATGAGGTTATGGCTTTTTCACTGACGGTAGTATCATTTACCTCATTACTGAAGGACGACTGTATCATCTCCTAGCGCACTTTTTCATACTGTGGTAGTAAACTGTTTCGGAGGGGCTGGATGAAATGTCAATGTGAGTGTGACTACTGTTATTTCCAATAATCTATTAACGAAACGATTGAGGCAAGTCGATGATATTATCACTATGATCATTTGCAAACGATATTTATTTACAAAATTTTCCAAAAATTATCTGGAGTTATGTAAAATAATAATATGGTAAAATGGATGTGAAAATAATCATATAAACAATAGCATGCAAGACTGACTGTGAACATCACAAGTAACAAAGACTCATGTTTAATCGAAAAGTTTCTCTAGGTTACGACGATAACTGTTGTGGACACAAGTATGTGTGATTCGTTCCAATAGTGTGCTTCGAGGCGATGTATAAATTTCACACCTAGTTAAACAGTATTGCTCATTCTAAATAAGGAATTTCACTCAATGTGCACGATTGTTGCACCACAGAAAATACTTCACCGAAAGGATGATTGACGTGATTGAAAGTGAGAATACTAACCTAAAGAGAAGGCTGATTGTTCGAAACTGCACAAGTTACTGTTGTTTCCGACGGGTAGAAAATTGAGAGAATTAATTACAAAAAGGGATAACTAACGTGTCAAACTAACATTCAGTAAATATTCTTTTGGGACAGAGTCCAAGAAGTATTTGTAAATTTCAAGTTGTAGTTATTGCAATCTTGGTAGTAAACAGGCCAGAAGTATAGATTACATTTTTAACGTTTTACCGAATTGAAGCTCCATTTACGAAAAACCAACTGACAGAACGAGCCTTACGGGTTCTTCAAATGAACCGTGAATTAAGCTCAAAAATGTTTATCGCCGAATATGTTTGTTCTTGTGCATTACATCCAAACAAATGTTGAAGTTTTCAGCTTTCAACGTCTTAAGTACCGTAGCATCATTCCTGAAGAGGCTCCTGAAGACCAAGAATTTTTAGTTTGCAAAATGTGAAGGAAATTCATTTTCACTTATTTGAGATAGTTCATAAAATAGACTGAAGTTGATATTCGTCTGTTTTACAGATTCAAGTCGACTTCGCCTTGGGTGCTTCCGTTGGGACGAATATATTATTAATTAATGTTTTCGCTTCGCAAATTCACAATCACATGCAAACCTGCGAAAAATGCCAGTTTAGAACACTATGCTAACTATGACTGAGTTCCTTTGTTCTGCTTGAAAAATAAATCAGTTTCATTTTTGAGCCGAAGTCACCATCATAGAAGCTAAGTCGATTTATTTGAGTCAACAACAAAACTAGCGACAGTGGAACCAATCTGATCAAACTTGATTCATTATTAATGGGGCAGGGTTTTCAGCGTTAGACACATCTACATAATCCATGCATTACACTTGCTCAATACTACAGCAATTAGAAACGGGACTTGCAAACCTGCTAAGGCCAGAAGATTCTGCAGGTCGACCTACCAACACTTTCGTTACTATGATTGCGCTTATCTGGATGGTTCTTCAACACTCGGCCATATTTATATCTATATCAGTCATTCGACGATGCTTCCTATGATTAGCTCAGTGATGATCACTAAGCAATACAGGCAGTGAACACACAATAACAATGAATAGCTAATTAGTATGCTTTCGACAGATTAAACCGGTTGACTAATCCCGAATTTGAAATTTCTCTCTGCCAGTCATTTCAAACCTTCATACTCAAAGGTTATCAGAAATCCCGTTTTTCGTTAGTGATTATCGTTATCATCTTTTAATTGATACAGGAGTTGCTTGTCTGGTTTAGAAATTAGGGGTGTATGATCATAAAAATAATTGCTGAATGTTAACAGGAAGTTAACAATCGGCTTGGTGATCAGACCAGTTTACCTGGCTTTGAAATCGTGAATAACATGAGATGGGCTTGAACGCATATACTGTCTAAAAGTACCCAACTAGTTGTTACGTAGATAATGCCACACCACTTTTATGAAATAGGTAACACTTTCTTGAGTTACACATCAGTAGTAGTATCTTAGAATATGTAGCTAAAACACTTGGAATGTTTAGCAGGTAATATACACGTAACACGTATCAATAGATACGTCAGAAGTTTCAACACTTTTTACTACTGTAATCGCCTACACACACAACCAGTTCTGTACGGTCTTCTAGCTTTCATTGCAGTGAACATATTGTTGATATAAATTGAACGCCATTCAAAATGTATTGCACTTTTGTTCTTCCTATGAACCCTCTGATTAACACTTCTTAATAAGTGACAGTCAATTGGAACTCCTTTCTCACCCCAGCTCGTTAGTTGTGCAAATCCATGTCATGGCCGAGATCTGAACTCCCACCACACTTTAATGGGGCAGTTGTGGTTACCATTACGCCAATGAATTCGCAATTGAATTCTCATAAGTCAGTCGATCACTTCAATAATATAGTTTGGTGCTTCAATTTTTTCCAGTACTTGTTTTCAGTGTGTGAACAAACATGCATCTCTTTCGGTTACCTGATAGGTGAACATTATGATGGAATGCACGTATTAGGGTGAAAATCATTCGAGTTGATTTCACATCACAAGACAACATGATCAGTGCTTGTTCGTTTTGACTGGAAATATGTGTTTCGTTTTGTGGATAGAAAGTCGGGTAGCATTGCAGAACATATGATCTTAGCATCTTTTAATAACCAAAATTTTCTTCCGAGGCTTGATTTAATAACGTTAATAAACGTAATTGTTTGACGATATTTTCAAAACTGTTGCGAAGCGGAATTCTCTGGACAGCTTTTATAAACTGGCTCAATCGTATTAGCCGGATCTATTGTTTTCATTTGTTTAAGGGATCATGGCGGCATGTAAGAGGTGAAGTAATTTGTGAAAAATGTATTAGTGACGTTTCCTTGGTTTATCGCACAACTGAGGCAAATGCATGATCAACTGAAATATTTGCCTGGCACGGTTGAATTACACATGTTACTACGGCTAAACTTTTGTCTTGAAACATTTACAACAAGCAAATAGGATCCAGCTTATACTTGCATATTTGATAACTTCTAAATATATCTTCGAAAAATTGGTTTTTGTCAAAGAAGACAATAGAAGGCTGCAAATGAAGGTATAATAAATGGAAAGGTTATTAAAAAAATGTTTTTTTTTTAATTAACGATTCAGAGAATAACAGCTTCGGAACAAAAGAATACATATGTCACTATATGTTAACATTTATTTCACTTCCATTATTCATAAGCATAAAGGTATAGTTTACATAGACCAGACTGATAAACACAAACAGTATCATCATCAATATCTCGACAACCTGGTGCTCACGTTTAGGCAAACAACATCAGTTGACGAGTTCTGATCAATGTAACTTCGGGTTCTGTTTGCGAAAAAATATTTTGAATGGGCTAATTGTGTACATAAAGCGACTGAACCAACTCATTGTTATGTGAATGCAAACAAGTCCATACGCTGTCTGTCAGTGGATATCTGTCGTATGTAGCCTGCATGTTTCGATTTTGCGGTTAACAAAATTGAACAAAATGTTACTATATTACAACATACACTTTCTTTCCACTCTGATAAATCTGTAAACGGGTACTCACTGTTTCCAGCTTTTGATAGAATAACACACTAAGTGAGACGGATTGTGGTCAGTTATCCCAACTATTATTTGAGACAGTCGAAACTCACGTAACTGGCGGTATAAGCAACGCAATATCTAGTCGCCACGACAGCCCTATCAGGCGTGCCAAGCTCTGATCTGTACTTACCGACGTGAACGGAATGACTATTTATCATGACGAATTAGAATACGCACCGATAATTATGTACAACCGTGATGGCAGCACGAGGCGTTTACGCCAAATGAGTAAGAAGATAGATAGTGCCAACGCATTTTGTATCAAAGCGAAATTTGCTGTCAACGTGCGACTCTATCCGGACGTGTGTACTCGAAAGCAGACAGTCAGTAATCCGAGTCTTACGTTGAACTTTTGTCCGGTTTACTTAAATATATGTTGCTGTGTTTTAGATTTTTCCATTTCACCCTCATCTGACCTCCAAACTGGTTTTTTACCTAGTGGACTTTAAAGTGCATATTTAACATGTCTCTTTCTCTCATTCAAGCCAGTGCCTATCATTTAGTTTTCAGCTCCCTCGATACATTTACCTTGACCAACTTACGAGAATACAAACCTGTTTTCAAATGATAATTCTTCTGAGCTGAACCATCTGATTTTCTTTCATTGCCATTGTAGAAAGTCTGCGCACTATATGTGTATACTGAATGCCTTACTTTCGGTCTAGTAACATATGTGCAATGTGAACTGTGCGACTAATTTGGCGATAGTTCAGGCCGGCCTAGGAATGAGTGGTAGCCTGGACTGTTGTTTCCCTGACAGTGGCAAGACGATTTCATTGATTAGACCAAGGCCAAGGAAGGTTGGTCGGCCGTGTACAATAATCAGGATGTTGGGCGGATTGCAAAGCACTATTGCCTACAATGACGACTTCGTCCTGTACAGCGCCAATGAGGCAGGACATACGATACATGTTTCAACCGTGTTGCAGAGAAGTTAAAAAGCTGGTCTAAAAATCAATCGCTCAAAGTCGCAGTCGGCGGAACAAACAGTGGTATTACCCGTTCATAGGGTCGGTCAAGGCGAGTTAGAACCACTACCACAGAAACTGATGATGATGGAAGCTACTCCGGTGCCAACATCCATGAGAAGCTTGCGAAAATTTCTTGGTTGCGTTGGGTTATACAGCTACTGCATCAAAAACCCCAGTTACGTCGCAGACCGAATATACAATATTCTTGAGAAACATCGCCAGTTTCATTGGTCAGAAAGAGCCAACCAAGCGTTTATCAAAGTCAAACAGTTGATGAAATTGGGACAACTGACCCTGAAGTTATCGGTGACTAGGCAGGGTTTCGTTGTTGAAACGTATAAAAGTGATCCAGAAATTGGAACTGTACTGATATAGGTAGGTGGTACTGGTGAATATGCCACTTGGCTACTAATTCCTTCTAACAGCAGAAAAGCAGCGTTTGTGGATAGTGTTGGCCATGGGAAAATGGAGGCCATAATTACTGGACCGACATTTCTATGTGGAATGGATCAAATCAGCGAAAGACCCTCGAGGAAAGTTGGTCCGTTGGGCGTTACGACTACGGCAGTATGACTTCACAATATGACATGTAGCTGCAAAAAGTAATTATCTTCTCGTTTTGCTCTCCTGAACGTAACACATGGATGAGATTCACTAGAATGTCTTCGAGGTTGGCAGTATTGAACTGGAGAGCAATCCTGGAAGGTTACAAGCTGCACACAGGACGGATGCGGTGACACGGGAAGTAATTGACAAACGTTTATTGGGAGGATAACCGCCAGGGGACAAAGGAAATCCAAAAATAATTGATTTTACAGTGCACTGATCAGGCATACTGGAGAATATTGTCGGAAGCTTAATGCGCAAACTGCTGGGGGGAATAAACTTGCCGGTTATACCGGCGGAGTCGAGAGTCACAATTCTGAACGAATGTCTTCAGCTGGGTTGTTATCAAACTTACAGAATGCTGAAGCAGTGGGCATACTAGCTTAAAATAAAGGATGGTGCTAACAATTATATGCGGACGTACCACCGGCGTCAGCTTCTGAAGAGCGCTACTGATTCCCGTCAGTGTCTCAAAAAACCAATTCCAGTCAGTTAAATTGAGGAATTGTGATTAATGGATGTGATGGGTTCCCTCCTAGTAACCAATTCCGGAAACCAATACATCATATGTATGACCAAACACCTCACAAGATGAACCTAACCAGCGTGGGAGCACTGTACACAGGGCGGCACTGGAACACATCACTGCAAATCACGGAAAACCATAAAGCATACTGACTAGTCAAGGCCTCTGAATCAAAAATGAGGAGTTCCAGAACTGTGTGGAATGTTTAGAAATAAACACCATACTACCGTAATCAAACATATCGATGGAGGAAAACAACCGCATAACCAAAGAGTGGTTGGCGGCAAAAGGAAGAACCTGAGAGGAAATATTAATAAGGAAACTGTTCACCCATCGATCGTCGCCACGAGGAACAACGAAGAAATCGCCGTCTGGGTTAATGTCTGGGAGCAAGCCACGTCTGCTAGTTGATCAGGAAATTGGCTTAACGGGAGACCGATGGATGGGTACACGTGAATTAGCAGAAGCTTGGAGATTGACCAACTAGAGTCAGATAAGCGCAAAAGAGGTAGCCAAGCAGCAGTCAACTGCTGTGTTTGAACATGATCTGACGGTTAATTACGAAGACCGGCAAAGTCCAGGTGCAACAGCTCCCGGATTTAGAACGCCTCTGGCAAAGTGGAGAGAAGCGTATGTACTCGTGAAACGTTGCGGCTGAGAAGAATCGGCATCGAGTTCACGAAAGTTGGCTACGTAAACGACACTCCGATCAGAAACGAGTGCGCATCAGGTGTATCAGCATTATAGAGGTCGGTGCGCAGATCCTCGGAAGAACGGAGAGCCAGAACAACTTTTGTTACACCTGCAGCAATCCTTGTGTGGGGCAGAATGTAGTGAGGAAGGGCAGTCTCTGTACTACTCACAATGTTATTCAGTAGTAAGGCAGGAACGTTTATTTGAATATTAAAGTAACCGGGCAGAAATATGAAAAGAAACGTGAGAGTGCAGTTTGATACAAAATGGTGTTTTCCATAAATGATCTGGGCATTGGAGACCGTAACAACCGTGATTGTCTAAGTTCAATATTATAGGAAGATATGCTTGCTTGTTGTGTTGATACGCACATTGCATGTGTTAATTTTCCGAATAACCAATCCTTCTGCCACGTCACTGGTTATCCGTTCAGAAGATATCGTTCGTTGTACAGCTGACATTATAGACAAGTGTCTCATACAATGTTTAGTAATTTCATACACACAATCGGACCATCCATGTTTACACGTGTATTCATCCTCGAAACGTTGATTCGTGCACACAAAATATACCGGCAATACGGGATACTGACCGTGGTATTGAGGATCGTTCGGAAGCGGCCGACCAGTTTGTATTCAACGCAATACGAAGCTAATCTGAACATTTGTCTTACGAGCATGTTTGTGTGTTGCAATTATGAAATTTTGTTCATACCACCACTGATTCACGGTTTGCAGATTGCAAATGTTGCTTGAAATCGAACGACTGATCATCAACGGTGCAACCAACTAGACCAAGTAATTTGTCACACATCTAACTATAAGTTGTACTTGAATATTAGTCGATTAAATTTCGATTGATTATTCACACGTGAACGTAAACTGCCGTCCGGACATTTATGGTTTTATACTTCCGCATAAATTAATGTAAGTAATTTGTTGGTTTACATAGTAGCAGATAAAAAGGGTTGAGTAATTGACAGTTGTTATTGCCTGACAGATTGTGTAGGGCCCACTAAAATTTGTAAACAATTAGTAAAAGTCAGTAAAATTAACAGCTTTACAAATATGACTCTTTTGGCAAACGAAAAGCCCAGAAATAATAAATCATTCTATTGTGGGCACAACTTTTACCGTGTATTCTCTCGAGACGATTAAGCTAATTTAGGTCTACGTACGAGCAAACATGACTAGAAATTTAGGTGTGATGATATGCCAATACCTAGCGTGAATTCGTTGAGGCAGCGGCCAACAACGTTACTTTAAGTGACTGAAGTGCAAATCACAGTCGTGGCCAGGAGATCAGTATTCGATGTTGCACCAAAACAAACAAACGATAGCGTGTTCCAGGAGCTCAGGATATGTATTTGCGGCATTTTAGCGAATCCCAACCGAACGTTTCCGTTGTAGATGAATTTTCTACCAACGGTCGTTCCTAATTGTGGACGAGTATACGCCTCTTCGCTGCAAGTATACTGAGGTTATTGAGAAGAACATAATCAGGTAGCAACACTACTCTACGGTTGTTGGACAAACTAAACAATCTGAATCAAACCATACGACCTGATGACCAACAAGACTTTTGAAAATGCTAACAAGAATATATAACCGACTTTCTATAATGTTTTAGTTGACCACTGGTACAGATGACAATTGCATTGCCGTTTATTTTCACCGTACTGACTATTACAAGTAGTAGTCCACACCTGAAGAGAGTTCACTTTGAAGAAATTGTGCATGTTGCAACTATCAGTTGATAACCAGCGCATAACAGTCGTATGGTCATTTGGAATTTTCTAGTAAGCTAAATGATTCCATTCACTCATTTGAATGTATGGTCGGAACGTGTAGCACCCACGTGTAAGGAAAATTACTCTCCCAAATAACGTTTTCACGTAGCTCATACTAATTAACTCAAACGCAGCTGATGAGCATAGTTGATACACGTCTAACATTGTAGACAAAAGTAGTAACACACGAAGTCTTTACAAATTTATTTTCAAGCAAATAAAACTAAAACAACTCTGTTTGTTTGCCCTCCCCCTTTGTTTCAGAATACGTGAATGTGTATCCGAGTGAACATGACATTGTTGGTTTTTTAGAATATGTAACCGTGTGTGTGTGTGTGTACGTGCATCCGTGCATACATATTGCCAAATTTTCTTGACAAACATATCCGAAAAATGAAGAACACGGCAACACAATGATGATGAATCTATGTGAATCGATAATGCTGACCGAAGGTTGTGGGAGATTGAAAAACATGATGCGTATAAAGAACTGAGTGTTTTTGTGTGCATGTTGAGATGCAGAGAAAATGTGGTTGAATAATTTTCACGTTTATTTGTTTGAGCTACACTGTATTCAGAGTAGAGCATGCTCTTGTTTATTTTTTCTTGAGAACCGTTTTTGAAAAAATTTGACAATACTGCTGGTGGGCGATTTCAATGCTGTCAAGGATCGCCTATGTCCAGGCGTTGTGAATGAGCCATGAGGATTACCCGAACCACCAGCCATTCGCTCTAAACGATCTCGTTCTTTGTCGACCAACCGCCGTCTTTCCTGAATGGTCATCACTGTACCGACCAGCAGTTCGTCCACTCGATGGTTCAAAGCAGTGGATATCTCGTAGTATGGGCACGAATAAATAGCTGCCAAGTTTCTACCCTCTGAAAACGTAATTGTTGAAAAGCCTTGAATCAGTAATTAATGAACGCGGCAATATTCAAAGTTTCGTGCAAAATACTGTTTACAGGACCAATCCTGTTCCGACGGAACAGTGAGACCGCAAACAGACAAAGCCAAATTTTGTGCTTTTGGGTCAAACTAATCTTATAAGCTACACACTGTAGAAGTGAAGATTATAATCAAGATATCACAGGTAATATCCAGAATTAAACATCCATGAAGGTGATTTTAAATTATAAGATACAGGTCTATCAGCATATGATATGACAGAATGGTTGATGCATGAGTAAATGCTCATTCACGTCACTGAACCGACCGATAACCACCGAGACGAAGAGAATAGTCATCCTTGTAAGATTTTGTCCCAATTAATCGCGCATCATATACTAGTTGTTAAGGGAGGTTAGCCAATTTTGATCACCAGAGTATGCGTCTGTCAATTTATTTGGGCAAGACTAACATGAGAAAATTGCACGTTTGGTAGTTCTGTATGACACAAAATACACCATCAGCTGACAATCTAGTTGGTAGCGATAAACTTTGGCTTGTTGGATGCGCGATCGAGGTTCACCACACACACAAACACATATACCCAGAACGTCGATGGTGTATTACATGTATTGATGACTGTTTACTTGGAGATTCTGGATGCTGAACAAATAATCCATGTAGATGTTTTAGTGATATCCCCTGATTGTATTCTGGTTCATATTGTTAAAGCTAAGCTCATCTTGACGCAGTCAACAACGCATTAGACATGCACTTTTTAATTGTCAGCAAGTGGATGAGATGACAAACCCAACCAGGCGATCGTTTAATGTCCAATAATGCATCTACTTATTCTAAAACAGTACTGTGTATTGCACACAAGCTGGTACTATTTCTCCCTTTTTGTTATTCATACTCTCATGTCTAGAAGTAGGCAATTTAATCTATACACTTTTTAAATAGTTAGTTCAGTTTATTCGTGCTACGCGCTGTATGTTTAATTATAATTGTGTATTAAACTTCACTACGTCTAACTTATAACCTAATGCATGGTGTTAGGTTAGCAAGCACGATGCTGAATGACTGGTTATTGAGAAAACTTGATCAGATTCTGTGTGAATTGATCAATTCTGAGCCAGTATAACACAAATGGGTTGCATACTGGCTCACTATAGAATTAACAGAAAATATCCTTACTTGATTCGATTTTCTCTTCCCTCTCTCCACTAATCTAAATAATTAATTTGGGTTTAGTGTAAGAGCCTAGCCCATGGCGAGTAGCGTTACCCTCATATGACGCTTCCTACAATGAACGCATAATTGTACTTCACATTAATGGCGTCTTTGACCATCATGCCAGAATTCGTAAGTGATCCAAGATTTGATATCCGATGGTGGCGATGGTTCAACCACGGTGTGACAATTCGGGTGGTGCCGCACGTGTTCAAGCATGCATCCGTGGGCAAAAAACTGTTTGTTCAATAGCAACAGATTCGCCTGACAAGTGAGATACAGGGGGGGTTTATGTTGGGTAACTTTTGTGTCTTCCAATGCCAAATGAACGCAACGATACGCATGTGTATGTACGCAAGTACTACAATATGCACCTGTCGAAATGCGGCACACTACACAAGAGGGATAATGCAATGTGTGCCAAAACTCCGTCCGATGTCTGTGTTTATTAAGGTGTATCCATTCAAGATATCCATGTTAGCAAACGTGGTTCACATTTCCGTTGATTCTGTTTATTTAGGCAGTACCGTAATTATAATCTGTACCAAAACGGTTGAAGGTTTGGTTTAGAGTGCTCAGTGCAATGATATGTTTCAATCATTAGTTTACGTGAAAGTAAGAACTTTTTTCCAACGAAAATTAAACGACCTTTCAGCCAGAATTGTGAAAATGGTGTAAGCACCATTAAGTCTACGCGCATAAAAGCAGACATATTTATCCGACGATGTTTTGGTCTTGAAATCTTGAAAAACTGCTGGTTCCCCTTTTAGAGTTAACTAATCATTGGCAAACAATCAATACTGAGTAAGTAAAATTGGCTTCGACCAAGTGATTAATTTAGAAAAATTATGATTATCTCAGTTATTCATGTGAACAACAGATTGAACTACGTGCGTAGATATGGTGTGTTACAGTACAAACTGTAACCAATGAAATGTACCCATATTGACTTGGTTAGTTTGTAGGCTATCTTAGTTTACCGGTCCATTAAACATATGGTAAAATTTAGCCAGTTAACTCGCGTGAATTTAATCGAATTCTAACGTGGGTGGCCCTACAATAAACTACTCAAGTGCACTCAACATTTTTCGTCAACGGGTGATCAACGAACAAATGATGGCTTTTTTAAATCACATTCAAGTGACCAAACACACCTTTTGTTCGATTACAAAACTTACCCTTTGCTTGAGGTCAAAAACGACCCTAATCTGGGCGGGGTTCTATTAGCAACGGATTTCAACCGAGACATGTAAGTGGATTATGATTTTTTTTGAAGTAACGTTGGGATTATAGCATGTTTTCAAAATTGTAATTAATTTTAGCATACGTGTAACGTAAACTGAACACTATTGAAAATGTCCAGGCCACTAGAGAAACATATTAGATCTAACTGACAAACTTTCTAGTGTAGAGGGATGTTAGCTATATTGACGGTTTGACTTTTCTGAGAAAAGCTCGAATAAAAATGTACTACTCTTATAGTGTTATTAAAGTAAATCGGCCCTCATGGGATATATTATTTTAAATGCAATACGAAGAATCCTACCGACACAAAATTTCAGGCTTAAATTTGATGTAAATGCAGTCTGTGGTAGTGTGCTAATGGTTCTGACATTATTCTAAGGATTTTGCAGTAGGTCTGGTTGTCATGTTTTCCATCAACCTACTTGAGTGTTAACAAGAAACGGGCTGTCACAACTGAAAACTTAGGATCTTCACGCACTTGCACGTTTAAACATATGACCAGCAGCGACATTATCCTCAAGATGCAGTCAACAGCCTACAAGTTAGATAAATACCGTTAATAACATTTGACGAACGATTATGATCTTCTTCGTCTAGATTACTCTCCACTGGTTTACTTAGCGTCACGTAACAATTATAGCCTTATAGACTTGATGACCAGAAGAACAAAATGTACTGGTCAATTCTGTTCATCGGTGCTAAAGTTACTACAGTAGCTCGTTACTTGTGCCTGCACGTTTTGCAAATTAGTTGTGAATAGGGAAAACATTCTACAACAGAAAATACATAGGCCTGCCAACTTGGCCTCACCTTCCTCAGGAACAGCGCGAGTCCTCACCAGGTCAGACTTGTTTGCTGTCAACATGATAGCACTTGACCGTTTGGAAAGACCGAGGAGGTGACTGACGATGGAACGTGCAGTGAGGAATGAAGAACGATCGTCGATTGCGTATACAACCACATAGGCATCTGCTGTCTCCACAATCTGTGAAAAGTCGAATATGTGAAGCAAGAAGTACGAAAGTAAAATACTGCAACCAGTAGTAATTTGTTCTCAAAAACATTGGTACATGAACATTAAAGTTTAAGTCTTTCCAAGATTCCCTAGCTTTAAACGCTTGACGTAGAAACAGGGAGTTCACTGTAGTAAGGTTTTACTGTTCGATTGTGACTGATTTCCAAATCCGTTGGTCCGAAATCAGTTCGGACACAGTTTAAAACCAATCGTTAGAGGAATTCAAATAATTTTTAGATGTTAGATGAGACATAATCAGTTCTTTACGCTATCACGTTTAACACTAGCACTCTGCCCTCTATACACGTCGGATATGACCAAACTCGAATGTGTTATGAATTGCGCGCTAGGTGCTGTATACGCCGAAACAGTGGTGTACGTGGTGTTGTTCGACTGGATGATCCAGTACTTGCCGGTTAATCTGGATAGGACTTATACGTCCATAGATTAATGCCAAGATCTTCTAGTTAAAATATGTTCGATTTCCTCAGCACCTTATCATAATTGGCCCAAAAGCAATAGTAGCGTTGAGTGAGGGTTTTATTCTGATTATTAGATAAAGCCATATTGAACATAAACGGTTCAGAGAGATAGAAACGCTGTTCCAAAAGACTTTGACAAGGAATTCAGTTTTAACGCCTCCCGGCGACTACCTAAATTTGTCTATTTGCTGGCCGTCACGCGGTGTTGTCAATTCAGGACGGGACTTGGGTAAACGCGTTTCTTTCCTATGTATGATATTGCAAGCTCGGTAGACGATCTTCTCAAGAGTTCGAAAGCAAAATGTTCTGGATTGCTGTCATCAAGAGGAACATTATCTATAGCGTTTTCTGTGTATAGTGTACCTCGTGAGTACATTTCCAATACTTCATCAGTTAGGCAATATGAAGTTTTTTTTACCTTTTCCATGAAAAAACTTTTATGGAATCTTGCGTGCTGACCTGATAGGTATAATTTTGATTTTTAGTAAGTTACACAGTAATGTATATTGTTTAGTATCAGTGGGCATCCAAAAGGGACGACTGACATTCGGTTTGTTCCTCGAATCTAAAGCTAACAGATTGAGTGTGGAACACTTTTGAAAATAATTAACACGACCAATGATAATAAATATACCAAAAACTAATCACCTGCCATGACTAAACTGGTTACTAATGGGGTAAAACACCATGCACACAGGCTATTGATTATTAAAAGCCTGATTTAGAATCGTTTTGTTACACCAACCGTTGGTTTTCCCGTCTCACGGTAAACAAACATGTAACTATTTTATAAGTTCGTTGTGCTATTTCATTCTATGGATTTGTTTATAACGTTTTAATGTTGCAACAACTCTCAGAAAATACGGAACTATCAGTCCCGTTGGTTTGGGTACGAAAAAAAATAATTTGCCAAAACGGCATTTTAATCCTCTGATCCAATGAGCCTTTTGATTTGTCTATCACTTGTCAGGTAATCCATCGAACATCATCCACTTAATAAAACCATAACACTGACAAAGCCAACGGAACCAGAATACTTAATTCAATATTATCATTATCAATACCACTGTTATCAGTAAAATGACCTAAAGTAAATCGGATTGATCGCTGGCGTGTAAAATTCAGTCGGATATTGCGGATCAAGTCGGTTATTATGATCTAATTGGAGGAGAAATTCAATAATTCTTGATAACTACGATCGTTATCTCAGTCACAGTCTGCCGCTGCCCTGTGATGTCATCATCATTTTCATGGACAGCAATACATCAGTGGTTCACACTAATGCTTATCTGCCACAAAATCGCGAAGAAGAAGAAAAAGCAAACCCAGGACAAGAGGATAGGATAAATAAAAAATGGGGAGGAGGGGAGAGACCTAACTAATAAAGATAGCCAAATTTGTATTCACACATACAACATCAAGGCGCCTTCACCTTGCAAACAAACAGCCAACTTGTAAGTGAAAGTAAGGTGTCCTCAACAAGACAGCTTCCTTACGGCTTTCACTACCCCGCATCATTGAATACACTCAGTTCACAGACAACTCGACCAAACAATGACAACATTCATGCCAGTGAGATAGGTTAGACGTCATTTCAGCTAACATCGCCAGCCATCGACTTTACGATTCGCGAGGGCCCTATCGCGCGAGACGAATCCGATCTTTAATGGCCAATCTCTTCGTGAACGATTTCATTGGTCTACGCCAGATCATCATCTGTTCACCTCTCAAGATACGCCAGTCGGCCGCAGCGTTGGCAACAAGTGGCTGGTGTAGCAGACAAATAGTTGGCATCCTTAGTATGTAAGGATTGATCGAGGTAACTAGTCTGACAATCAGTGCCAAATACCTGCTTCCTAACCTCCTCGTTTGTTCCTTATTGTTGCCACCCGACACGAGCGACTGAACACAGGCATCGGTGGTCAGATATCCGAAGACGGTTCACGTCTTCTACCATGAGTGGCCAGGTTTTGCTGCTGCAAATTAATAGAGCCCTTGCTAGTATCTGAAATACGTGGCCCTTAACCTTCAGGGAAATACCCCTCTGCCGTCATAAGTGCCCCGGATTGGCGTACACCGCCCTAGGCTTAGAGATGCGCGCTCCCATTTCATTCCCTACACCTCTACCACTGCCACTGATGCAGATTCCCAAATATACGGGTCAGGTCAACAACCTCCATGCCTTCATTATCTAACATCAGATCTACGTAATCATAACAGTCCTGTAGAAGTACTTTACAGTTTGAAGCCGCAAAGCGTATTCAAAACTGTTCAACAGAAAGCGAAATAGCCTCAAGTGTTGTTTGTGCTGCTTTAAATTTGTCAAACAGCAACACCTTGTAGTCAGCATAATCAAGAACAGTCAGCCTTTCACCAGGTAGGACGTCTACGCCAACATCTTGTGACTGATGCAGACAGTCTACCATTATAACCCCGATCAGCATATTAATAAAACTGGTGAATGGGGACAGCAATGACTTACGCCGTACATATTGTTGACACTATCAGATAGTTCAATGCATACACTAACCTGAGCCGAACTATGGGAATAAGGTACCGACAGTGTGCTCACATACTTGGTCGGTAAATCTCTGCGTCTGAGCGACTAAAAAAATGTAGATAGACCCTCCAAATCTAACGCATCTATGCAATTGGGTATTCGGCGATTGTTGGCCGGCAGTACACATGATGATGCTCCATAATTTGGAGATTAATAAAAACGTGACTTATACATTACCATCCAGGGCGAATCCCGGCCTGTTTTTACTATAGGTTCACCTCGCAAAAAGCAATTAGTCGCCGAAGTATAAAGCATGCCGCAATCATTAAAATGACTGGTGTCGACCAAATACACCTGAGCGCTGGATACATTTCTTGAATACAGAAACACTAATCGAGTGACCCCAGCACGGAGGGATGGTCTCCGTCATCCACACAAGTTGAAACAACTGAGTCATAACCTCTGCTAACGCCTCCTCCTCTTCTTTGGAAAGTGCCGGAACGAGGACTAGCAGCTCTGTTACGTTTGTGGACCGAAATATAATTGTGAACCACAATCTCACTGGTTGGTTGTATACATACCGACCAGAGTGCTGCATTGAAAGTTTGTGGCGGCAACACAATAGAAGCAGGAAGCCAGCTGAATTGACCCTCAAAATGTTTCACCCATCCCTCTAACCTTCTGGACTCATTATGGATAAGTTTGCAATCTGCCTCGCTGATAGCTTGCCTGACGGGCGGTTGCCTGGGACCAGTAGCATGGATAAGCCTAGTGAGTTTGTCGGTGTTCCTTGAAGCCAAAATGGTTTTCATTTCCTTAACTTTCTCCATCAACCAAACCTTACGATCAGCCTTCAGACTACGTTTCAGTTTTCTGTGAACATCTCTTCCAAACTTGTCATATGTTTCGTCTGACGTCTAGAGACTCCAGTGGTTTCTCTAGAATCAACCTATATTTTAACGCAGAGTGTACCAAAACAGATTTGTCCACGTTGTCAAAATTTCATTCTTATACTTCGGCTCAGGTTGACGTTGTCAGTTTCAGCACCAAAAGTGACGTACATCAAAGCTGGCTACCTTCAACACCTGAAATTATTGTTATTATAGACGAACTAGTAAAGGACTGTTTGTGTTACTTAAATAAATGCCAGGGGTCTACTTCCTACCTGGTGGAAGATAGACTGATTCTGTTTACGCTGACGACGAGGTGTTGCTTGGCAATTTCTAGGCAGTGCAATCAATGCGTGACACAATTCTGCGTTCTGTTACGTACCTCAGAGTGCGCTTTGTAGCTTCATAGTGCAATGTGGTTCCGTAAGACTGTTGTTATTACCCAGATTTAATGTTGGATATTGACATTGTGGAGGTTGTTGACCGATCTGTTTACTTGGGATGCTGAATCAGTGAAGTTTGTTAGATTGGGACATAACTGGCGAGAAACAGGCGTCTTTTTGAAGCTCAAAGGTAGCATTTACTTGAACGCTATGCTAATTTTTGCCTGCAAAACCGGGGCACTCAGAGTAGAAGAGGTGAGCCGTCTTTAGGTAGTTGGCCAATGATATGTGCATTTGGTTGTTCTCATTGATTGTCACCAGCGGCTGAGCAATAAAGATGTTAGAAGGCAGATATTTAGTAATGCTTGCCAAACGAGTTCTGCCGTTCACTGTCTGCGTTCGGATAAACTTATAGAGTAAAGCCTTATGATAAAGACGCCATCTAATCTTCCATCACATCGAACACTTCACTGGTGCTGCGTCCGACCGGCGTATGGTATGAAGTGGACAAATAGCGACCTGGCGTAGAGAAATGTAGTCGTTCACGAAAGGGGTGGCCACTGTATGTCGGATTTGTTTTACGACTCAAAGAGACCATGGCTGGTGACTTGAGACGAGTTGGTAATTACTCCGTCAAAGTGGCGTAACTGTTGCCATCGTTTGGTTTTGTTGTCTATGAAGTAGCTGCGCTTACTGATATAATGCAGTGAAAGCCGTCAATGAAGTTGTTGGCGCCTTAATTTCACTTATAGCTTGGTTGTCCGTCTGCATGGTGTAGGCGTCTTGATGCTGAATGTTATCGTATAAACATAATTGTTTAGTAATTAGTTACCTTTCTTTTTTCCTTTGCCAGTATTTGTTGGTTTCTTTACCATTATGTGACAGTTAAGCATCAGTGAGTACTATAAACGTACTGCTGTCTTTGATAGTAACGATTAAAAACACTCCAGACTGAAAATGTGAATCTTCTGTAACTTTTGCAACGTGTGAAATTGACCAGGTGGCCTTTATCTGTTGTTAGGTTGATTAGCAAAATGCTAACTAATAATTTGATTGAGAAAAATTGTTTGAGTAGTTTGTCAGTTTATAAACAATCAAATGCCACATGTATTCCAGCAATTAACAAACCAAACATGTAAGAAACCGGATCTTATGACAAACTTCATCAGAACAGGTGGAAATTATTATTATTTAGTTATATTACAATTTGTACACATTGTAGATTGCGAGTACTGCATGATTACAGTAATTAGCATAACATGAATGATCCAATTGCCAGTTACATACTTATTTGCCACATTTGTAATTTGAAAAGTGCTCCAGCTGCAAACTATTCAAATGGATTATTTCATTATTAACTACTTGTATGAAGAGTCTGATTTACAGAACGTCCTCTCTAAACAGGAATTCTGATTTCAACCTCGCAAAGCTCTTTGTGTAGAATAACATTCTTACTTGTACACAAGCATTGATAATGGGAGATTTCAGTTATCCGGGGCTAGACATCACGAATCATTTAGTAAATATGGCAGTGGCTTCCTTTGCTGGGTATTTTTTTCGATGCAATCATGGAAGCTTGACTATTTCATCATATCGAAGACCACAACAGGTGACGAATGGGTCATGTACCATCATGTCTTGATTACATTCTGACCAACAAGGTTGACGTGATGAGCAGCGTAAATATCACAGTCGGTCGTCATAATGGTATGATAATTGAATTCAGCTAACTAAACGAAACTACACAACGTATTCATCAAAATATGAGTTCATAGGCCTGTCACAAGAGAAGTATCGCAGGGATGAAAACAGTCCAGCATAGTCAAAAGGTCAGGTTCCATCACTGCATCAATAGGTGAACAAATCTCCGTCGCCGTTAACAATCGCATTTCAGTATGGTGTCCCCGACCCATTAGCTACACAAGCGGATGGACACTGTGAGTAAGCAATGCGTCAGAGTGCATAAATGCAAAGCACACGTGTTTTTTGAGCACGCACTCAGCGTCACAATTTAGAATCAAATAAGACGCACACCTCACAACTCTCCTGGTCCGAACTTGATATATTTTGTCGTTTTGGAAAGCCACACCATTGGATTAGCAGAATCACTCAAACCACCTTTCAACCGCTCCTTGTAAGATGACAGATGCCGGTAAGCAGTACACATTCATACCTATCCATGAAGGTGGACGCAAAAATGACCCAACAAATTACTGACCAATAGCGTTGTTTTCAGTAGTCTCTAAAATGATAGCGTTGACGTGATTACTCACTCTGGGTTAAGATTGAAGACCTCCAACTTATCACCAATGAGCAACATGACTTTTGCAAGGGTTACTCGTGTGTTGTCATATAGACTGAATATAACCCAGAAGTAATCGCAACTGTCGCCTTCTCGCTGAGTTTTCGGTCGATCCCTTTCGAACAGAGGAAGCACTAAACCCGAGTTTCGTTCTCATTTGAGCTCGTTAGTAGTGTATATCCTTGTTGCAGCCAGGACTAGAACTCCGGCCATGCTTTCATCAAGGAACCGTTTTGACCACTGCATAATATTTGCAGTAATTTTTCTCCAGGATGTTTTCTTTCAGATTCAAAGGAGGTCGCTTTTATAACGTTCATGATTGCGACAATAATAGATAGTGGGCTAGTTCTTAGGGCGAGCCGATAAAAACTCCAAAGCTTAGAGTCCATTCCTGAAAATTAATGCTAAGCGCCTTCTATTTTCACTGTCAGCATGAAATATAATCCTATCATGGTAATCGGGGTTGATATGTCGTCTGTTTTTCTTTATGCTTAGGTTAAATAAGAGGGCGTTTATATTTTGAGATCCGTATAGATCCACGGCAACAAAGAGTTGGTCCTCCCTAAAAAAGTGAATGTTGGTAACGTTCTAAGCAGAAGACTCTGATACTTGAAGGCTTACGAACGATGTGAAATTGCATTGTACAGACAATTCTTTTTACTCACCTGAACTCCTGTTGAAGAATGTTTCTCCTTGTTACACAAACCCCAAATTAACAAACCATATTGAAGAAGTAAAAAAACAGGTAAACATTGATCTACTGGGATAAAGAGTGGAGCCACAAATGATGACTAAACTTCAAAGTTGCTTATAAAAGCAAATGGGTTCATACCGTTAATTTGGAAGCTTCTGCTAGTAAATAACAAAGCATACATGAGGTACCGTTGAAGTTTTCTGTGGGATGGCCGCAGATTATTTCGTAAGCAACACATCTCACATACCTAGCGTTGTGTTCGAATGCTATAGATATATTTTCGGATAAACGAAACAGCATTAGACAGTCATTAGACACGATAAGTGAACAAGTGAAACAGGAAGATTCCACTCAAAATTAGGACGTCAAAAAAACCTTTTTAAGCTTAGATATTCCACTGTTGTATGTTGGAAAACGGGCGTTGCTGAAATCGAATGTGATGTGCTACCATTTCTATTTGATGGCACTACCTCAAGAGAAAGTATGTTCAATTTTAACAAACTATTTATTGCACCAGTTCACCGGCTTTCTAAATTATATAAAGGAGGTTCGTGCATCGAGACGTGTATCGAAATGAAGTTTGTTGGAAAGGCAAAGAAAAAATCGCTTACAGTGAGGTAAGCTAACACAATTGTCGAACAGAGGCGGAAATAGCCTTATATTCATCCATGTTTTGATGCACATTCAGAGACAACCCGACTGCTTCTGGAACCATCAACATCAAATGGCGTTTTTGTAAGAGTGGATATTCTAGTCGTCACGTGAAGTCAGATGTTGCAGAAAGATAAGTGAACGAGCTAGAGTCTTTCGGGATAAGTTAGAGTTTGTTATATTAGTGACCATCTGAACTTGAATTCAAACCAGGCTGCCCGCTAAAGTGTAAGTTCTAGGAAATGCGATAGTTTTCTTTCAGAGATGTTATCGTCATTTCGCATATTCAAAGTGAATCCAGACAGTAAAAGCGGGACTTCTGAAAAGTTGGCTAGTAAGCAGTCTTGGGAGTATCATGCAACTGGTGTTCAATAATCTTATTGCATTTGTTTACAATTTTAAGCGGGTTGAGGAAAACGACTTCCCGTAAAATTACGCGTAGTTAATTGACTATACACATAGCAACTACATTTTGCCTCATTGTACCGTTTTTTATAAAGTACCGTCTTTACCTGAATGCGGCTGTATTGCCCACAATGGATCCCCGCACATCTACTGTTATAGCCCAAACTATTCAAACGACTTCCACATAAATAGTTACGACAGATAAGTTCTACAAAATGTCTTGGCAACCAATCCTACTAGAAATGAAGCCTTGATTACGTGTCTGAACATATTTTTGGCCGGCTGCTCCTAATCATAAAAAGGTAAGCTCCTTTTCGTAGAGTATCTAGTCTGTCTAGTATGCTAATGGTTTCACCACATGTCTTTTTTATTTTCAGAAAAAGCTGTATACGGGTTACTTTTGTACAACATATTACAGTACAAGATGACCAGTCGATTATTACCACATACCAAAGACTCGGAATTGGCCGGGAATTCTTCCTCAATCAGATTGGTGTCTATCACATTCAGATGAAACTTCACATTGTTCACCTCGACTGTGACGACACGCACTTGTTCATCCTCCATCGCTATAAGTATGAAGAGGAAATAACCGTGAATATAAACAAGATATTAGAACAGAAACTGTGTACAAGTTTAGTTAAAACGTAACGGATCCGTAAGAAAAAGAGAGGTTTTGAGGTGTGAAGTATCACGCCTACGCACAATGTAACATGATTAAATTAGATTATATTCAATATGAACTAAAATCTCAATAATGGTCAGCTAACTTTGGATGCACAGGTCTCTCCATTTTGAAACGTACTCATTCTGAGTGGGACAGTCACTGGTATTTAAACCGTTTTCTCATCTACATAACGAAACCCGCAAGTCGACTGTGCACAAATGGTTTATTAAAAGTATTCTAATTTGAGGTGAACTTTCGTTGTTCCATAATCGTCTATAATTAATATTCCGCGGAAAAATAAAAGCTACGAGTAAAAAGCAAGAATCTATTTTTAGAAGTTTGCATTCCTGCATAATTTTCTGTAATGTCCGTGCCGGATTTGTCACAGCTTGTTATTGAGACTGCGTTACATTTGTTTGAGAGTTGATCTAAGGTTTTCATGTAAATATAAGAAGTGGTTAACGAATAAATATCGACTCCACACATCCCATAAATCAAACTCCATTTCAAGTAAAGACATATCTATCATACTTACGGCCATCATACTTTGCAATAACAAGTCTCACTTTCTCAGTAATCCGATGTTTTATTTTACACAACACATGTGATTCTCCGAATCACATTATATGATGTACCTTGGGTGAAAAACCGATGTTAATATATTTAGTTGACGGGATTTCAGATGCAAACCTTGACGGTTGCAGAAATTTTTATAACCTATTTCAGAAGTAGTGTTCGTTCTCAACAAGTTCCATGGCAGCGTTATGAACTTGGATTTTTGTTGACATCTGCATAGGTTGATTAATATACGGTAAGTAGCGTTCCACCAACTCACTGAACGCCAATCTCTAGGTTTATTGCCACTGTTTTATAGACATACGCTCCACTGATGCGATTATTTTGGACAGTATGTTTTGACACTTTTCAACCAACGCTGAAAGTCTAAACTTAAGCTCTGCTTACAAAATGGTGAGACTGCATGTTTTTCACATTTTGTAATCAGTTACCATTTAGAGTTTTTAAATACACGTTTTCTACATCATGCTGGATTTCCATTGTAAAATCACTGGAATCGATGAATTTAACAATGGTTTAAATTAGTTAAGCCCCAAGGTAGATACGTGCTTATAAACACCTCGGTTAAGCAAGCACAGCTTGTGAGTGTTGCGCTTTGACGCAAGTTAGTGGTTAACCCTTTGATATATTTATTGATTTATGTTCGCAGCATGAAAGCTGCGTTTTGGCATTTTTGTACATTTAGCTTATTCGAGTCTAGTTGGATCTTTGGATTTTAACTACACATTAGAAGGAGACTGGTATACTCAAGCCCAGCTGGCTTCCTGAGTTCATTCTCGTACTTCAATGCGATTTGCATCTTCAAACGACACATTTATATTAGGTTCTTCTAAACAAACATTGATTTTCCACTTATCTAGGATTTGCTGAATACCGTGTACACAAAAAAGACCACACAAAATCTTACATTTTACCTCAGTCTTCAATAAACTTGGGAATCCGAAAGAACAATCCCTTAAAAACTTGTTAATGGCTTTGTTCAGAATTGTTCGGATACAAAAACTGACATCATTTACAAAAACAGTAAGTCCGAGAGCTGGCCATCTTGGACGAACTCCTCAGGTTGCCAAGATGTCTTCTCCTCAACAACGCAGTTTGTATTCATTGCATATGACTACAATTTCTTCAATCGTATAGAATTCCAGTTCAAGTCGAGGTGTCTCACAGTTATATAATCTTTGCATTAAAGTTACTTTTGATCTTCGGTGGTCAGTTCGTACTAATAAATAATCTTAAAAAGACGGACTCCTTGCCTTTTCTTGTAAAGTTGAAAACCATCCATGCACCTCAAACCTAAACTGAACGCTTTTGTTTATACTACTCACCTTTCACGTTCATTTGTCTTTTCAGTAAACTTTCTCACATATAACTCAATCTCTTATGAACTAATCTCAATGCAGTACGATCTGCTTATCTGATTTGGTTCATTTTTTCTCTTCTAACCAACCTATGGTCCATAAAATCCTTCTTAATATAGAATTTTTAAATATAATTCATGCCAAACTGCAATCACACTTCTTTCACGCATGCCTACAAAGTATGGGAGGCATTGATTTGCTCCTGTTTATCCGCTATCTTCGTACTAATTAGGCTGTTTACAGTTAACTGAAGACTTTCTGTATAACTCACGGCATTTGCTTCAATATGTTTCTTTCATGTGTTTGGATTTATCTGTGTGGTTACAGTTCACCGGATAACAATATACTGCTTGAAACACAACTGTCATAGACAATACTATTCTATTCGACTTGCCTGAGTTGATGGAAGTGTATCGGTCTAGCGCAGCAGCATGCGTTATAGAAACCAGAATATTAGTTCACACCTCGTGGGTGCGCACATTCGTATCCGGAAGGATATTAATGCTAGCTTTAGACAGAGAGGTAGTATCATAACCTGGTCATGTGATGTGTTAGTAAACATCATCTATTCTGCAATATAACATCACTCAAACAAATTCAGTGAACACGAAACCATCTTTTCAAATGTTACAACAATCTGAGGCAGAACAGACTTGGGTATTGTCAAGTCACACTCTACAATTAAAATGGATATAACACATCAGTGACACATCGTTTGATGTTGATTATCGGGTTTCAAACACTGTGCTTTTGGCAAATTAGAAACAATCCGTATGTCCTAGTTTTGGGCGTTGAGATATGATAATGAACAGAACAAAAATACCGTAAAACCCAGACTTTATAAGTGGAGCAAACAAACGTTATTGACCTCAAACCGCAATTTTAATTTCTGTGCGTTGTTATCGTAAACTTGAGTGGACTATTTACTACACCCAAAAAGACAAGCCTAATGAACAGTAGGGATTATTCAACCCACTGAACTCTGTTTGATAATGAACAGACACTATGAAATACTACCATCTGCAGTGTCCGCCTTCTCATTGTTATGATCAAACACAAACACCTAATAAAAGTTTTGTCTTAATTACACAAATTTGTTTAGAAAACAACATCACTTCAACTATGATATGGGACAAAAATGTAAACGCTCCCCTTGACGCCATGCTCATGATGACGTTGGACAATATGGGTTAACACACCATAATTGATAACAGCTTTTGCAGTCATGTGGTCAACCTATGAACACTGGTTGAACTAAACTTGTTCTGAATCCAACTCACATTATATACTGTTTATTATTTAATTCATTGTTTCAATATTTTAGGTAAACCATCGGAAAACATCTGACTGACATTAAGGACATTGTACTAAATGTATATCCCTGAATAAAATGTGCTTCAATGTTTTTGGTGACTACAATCTGGAAAAAAGCTTATGATGAATGTTCTCGTAATCAAAGCCTGGATGTGAAGGCTGAGCAGGTTGAATCTAGAAAACAAGGCCGACTTTGGAAGACTAGTTTCTGGACAACGTTAACTGAATCTGTTCGAATGTAGATTGAAACAACTAACATGCTGAAACATGAGGGTTTCGCGATTACTGCCATCACCATAGTAACAACGACTCCACAGATAACTAGTTCTAAAAGCTGAACATGAGTCCGAACTATCTGACAGGAGCCCCATAAACAAAACGCGATGTTTGGCCGCTTGATGTTGAATAGAAGAGCTGAACACAAGTAATGCACCATATCCAACTACGAGCATTCCAACTAAACTAACCAGAGTGCCACTTGTGAACAAGGATTGCGGAGCACATCCAAAATTCGACCAAAGACCTGAGCACAAGTATAGATCTTGAATGGTCCATTGAAATCATGTGCCAGCGCAGTAACAGCAACGTGAGACGGCAACGGCGTTTTCCTTACAGTATACAAACTCACACGACCGAAAGCTGTGCTATGTTGTAGAAGTTGATCTCCCTTATTTCCTATCCAGAAACCATTGTTGGCAAGGATCATGTCATCACGATAGAAGCAGTTCATGCAAACCCTAGGGTTTTGGCTTTCTTCATTGTTTTCGTTTGCCTGTTCACGTTTAAGTACAAATCATCTGTTGCATTTGCGATAAATCTTGAAACGAAATCGCGTCGTATTGGCAATATGTCTTGTCTGTTCCAATTAATGACAAAAAAGATTGCCCCATATTCAAAAATAAGTTTAGACGAGATCCAATCGAGATGAATCTGGATCTCGGCTGGATATGAACCAGCGACAAAAGAAACAAGCCAAAATGCGTGAAATGCTCTACCAGTTAAGCTACGAAGCCACCGTTTCTGTCGCTGGTTTGAATTCATCCGAGGTCCAGATTTTTCGTCATTGAGTCTCTTCTAAGTTCTCAAATCTACCAAACTGCTCATCAGTAACAGTATGTCCCCAAAATTTTGTGTTTTTAGTTTCTTAATATATACGTATAGTCTTATGACATTCCTGACGGATGAACCGGGTGTCTTACAGTTAAAACGTATACCTGCGTTTATCAACGCTGACCATCATTCCAATCAATTACTGGCATGTACGTTACTGGTTACAGGTTGCTCATTTATGTTGCAACCACGTGATAAAGATTAGCCGAATTGAATCAATTTGACACTTTCGCTTTCCATCACAAAATAACACTCGAGAGTTCTTACTTATGAATTTTCTTTGGCATGTTTGCCCAATTGCAACCAGTTGGTTACAAGTTTTGTTTTTGTGTGACTGTCATGTAACGAAGAAGAACAGTGTTTCCGGGCAACTGGTCTATGAACTATGATCAGTGCAAAATGGCAATCTGAAGTGAACGTTATATCTATTCTAGCGGATGTAAACAAGTTGCACATTAATGGCATAAATTTCATTTCAAACGGTGCTCATGGGACTAGTGATCGAACAAATAAGCATCTCAACCGGTAACGTGAGGGTTGTCTGTTCCAGTGCCCATTCAAACTGTTTCCACGTGATGAACCCAAACAAAAATTAAACTCTCCATTCCGTTCTGACTCGAAAGCAAGTATAATGGAATACCACATGCACCATTTCTACCCATTTTAGTTGCAACTAGTGTATAGACGTGTAGTACACGTCCTGACATTCTCATTTAAAAATGTCGGTTGTAACTGAGTACGGAACGTTCAGGACCACATCGTGGAAACCTGCCTTGATCCTAACATTCAGGATCATTTAGATGTTGGTTTAGTTTTTCATGTTAACAGTATGTTTAATACAGAAATAGATAAAGAGAGTGTATCGTCAGAGGAACTAAACGCCTGTTTGGAACTCAGTTTGTCGAACATAGCTCAATCAGAGGATACGCGATCATGAAGCAACATGCACGACAACCCCCTGGAAACAGTCAGCGACATTAAATGCACGGGAGCTTTTAATGACGGAAAATGTAATTCTGTCAGAGACGAATCTTTTTGTTTTACCGGTAGCTCGAACTTACGTATCTGATGAGGCACGCCAGTGCCATTGTCTGCAGTAAACATTTAGACAGTTTCCGGAATCTGATCAAACACAAATTGCGTGATGTTATTATTCCGTTTGGTGAGTCATTGATGGACGTTTTAACCTCGCCTTTCCACCTTGTTTGGTTGGCTGGGCATTCCACTGTTAACCAAGAGATTTTAGTAGAGTCCCCACAGTTGTTAACGGAGGTAGTGATGCCTGCGGAATTGCCTACAAAATGAGCTTTACTTCGGTTGTATTTCAAGTTGAAACATCTGTTACACTGCTCGGGAAGTAGGCAATGGCGATGAGGAAGGAACTCCCTTTCCGGACGGGAATTTGAGGATTAGCTTATCATCTTTTTCACTCACGAGATATTCTTATGCTTGCTTTTGATCAACAATCACTGTATGAACGCAGTGCACAGGTGCGCTTTGGCTGACTCATACGTTCTTAGTTAATCGATTACCAGCATGTGCCTATCAACTATACTTAATCTGCTGTTGGCGGTATTTTCTTCTGTAATACCAGAAATTACCAAACACACTGCGTACTTTTAATTTGGGTCATCTTTTCCATTTTCGTTCAGTTACGTTGTAGACGAAATAATGTCGGGTTATCTGCCACACACAGAATATAGGCAGTGACTTCCATACCTCCGAAAAATGATCAATCTGGACCAAACTGACGACCTGTTTTGGGGAAGACCTTTAGTCGTTTATCATAAAGCACATTGATTTCGTTTACCGGAGCCAAACGGCGTACGATTCCAAGTTACCCTATGATTGATTATTTATAAGGAACGAAAATAGCTGGCGACATACTATTTACGGTATATTTCAAAGCTGGGTTCCGATGACATACGCTCTGTGACTGAATGCAATTATTGAGGTGATAGTCAATTGTTTACACCAGCAAGAAGACTATCCCTGCCTGTGTGAATTAACTATGAAGTAAGGGAAATGAGTGGAGCAGAACACTGTATATTACAAACGAGGTTGCTGTCACTTGTGACTCGGTTGCTCAAATGAAAACAGAAAGCATCTTACATTTTGCTTGTCCAGCTAAGAAAACAGAGTTCAGTAAACCACTTCCACCATCACCTCCCTGTTCTATCCATGAACTATGTATGTTTGGCTGTATATCAGTTTAAAAAAGCGGTCTCACAATAAAGCTTTAACGTTGACGTTAATAGTCACTGTGGATGTTACCATTTGGTAACATTATTAAGTAATTGAGTTTTTTGCTATACAGATACCATTGTTTTGGAAAATTGAATTCCCAAACCACAAGTTGCCGGAATCACACCAACTCATATTATTGTAGGGAGTAGGATACCCTAAAATCACTACTTCAAAACAGTTTAGAAAGAGGAAAATGTATTATCTGGCAATAACAGAAAACAAATGACGACCATATTTGCTTTCAGTCTACGACCGAATTTATTTTGTCTTATGAGGCAATTGTTGGTTGTAGAAGTATCTGTAAGATCAGGATCACTATTTGAAGCTTGATTTCTTTCATGATGTTGATCAAAAAATTGACTTTGTCCATTCAAATCATTTAATACTGGTAACCTTTTTGTTTACGACTTTTTTGTCTTGTACATCGACATAACAGATAGACCAAAAACACGTCTGCTCATTTGAGAGTAAGATCGAAATGGATATATTAATGTTAACTCTCCTCTGTTCTTTCCAACGGCTGATGATATCAGCAAATTATCGGGGTGGGGAATAAAACATTCGGGAACACATTAAACAATGGAAATTTTGGAAATTGACGACTTGGAATGAATGGTTGTATGATTGGATGTCTGGAGAAACTTCGACGATGAACACGCTACTGTGGACGGTAACAGTCACTGCTATCGTAATAGTGTAGAGGGAAATGATGTTAGCGTTGACGAGGATCGAGAGAAACATTTTGGTTATTTTTAAATTCAAAATGACGATTATGATTAAAGAAAAAGTAGACTAATAATAAACACGGTGACAGAATTGTTAATTTGAAATGGTTTTGCTTGTCTACAATGTCATTTTCGGAATGTATCGACACAGCAAGTGTATTACCAATTAACCTAGAGCGTCACGTCACAAAACTTTATTCAACTTAATTCTTCGTAAGAAATGTGCCAACTGATCCAGAGAATCAACTACTATGACAAGAGTTCCCAAGCAGTTCACGGTAAGTGAATGATTAATGTGAACCGTATGATGGATTCCATGTCACAGGACAGAAATAAATAAATAACCATATAAAACTCTTAACGTTCACGAACAAAAACGTAATAGAATCAAAGTTTGATAAGACCAACTGCGGCAAAAGCGATCCAGAAACGTGCAAACAGAGGATCTCTGAATTCAAGCTCTTTTCCGAGGTTTGAGGCTTTATTTGGTTTAGTTTAATCAACTTAATATACAAAATGATGACTAAATTCATTCTTCCTTACACTGGTTATAGACGAACATCGTACATGTCAAATGTGAAGGTTATATCAGTTTTCACATTTCGCGTATTGCCAAAATTGATGTTCAACTCGTTTAGTTCATGATCACTCATCTTAAAGCTGATCCTCATTTACCTTTGCTTTAGTTCATGTTGTCTATTCAAATTAGATCACGTGAGATGAGGACATACCCGCATTTCGTTCGATTTGTCTCATGGGTTGTTTGATTTAAGTCAGCCAGCGGAATGTGCGTAAACACGCGCCGACTAGTTTACCGTTCTATATTTTCCTCACTCTAAAATATCTCGATAACAATATTTCCGAGTCCCCGTTCGGATCTTCAACGAATTTCTTCAAACGTAAAATTACCCAAAAGGCTGTTCAGGTATTTTTTTATCGGTTTTCACAGAGTCGTCCAAACAAAATTACTCATACGTTGAGATTGAGAGTGGAATCAGTTTCATTGCACTAAAGCCTGGATATCCCACCAGGGCTTACATTTAAAGACGGTTTGACCGCGTCATGTACCTGCGCGTAAACATTTGAAGCATGACCAGCTTCGAAAACCTACGGGAGTTCGTCCTGTCTTGGTCAAAACCTTTTTTACCATAGCAGGTTCTTACTACCGTCATCCAATTGTGAACATTAACCATTCTCAGTTAGAAATGTTGATGGTGTCAGCTTTCTCAGTATACTGAGACATTGTTTCTTGTTTGCCTCATTGCATTAATATGAACTAGTTAGTCTGAATGAAGCTTGAGACTTTGGTTGAGTGATATTGGTCAGATTTCTTTAGTTATCATAAACTGCCACTGGACTATCGAAAACCGTTATGAAAACATATTGAAACGTAAGAGGTATGTGTGTCTGTTAGATATCGCGATGTCGAAATATTCCAAACCGCTATGTGGTAAACGTCAGAATAAAAATCATGCAAAAAGATGTAGGTGTTGAAACTACATCTGACAAGAACGTTCTCCACAAGATAGTGAAGACTGATAATAAGTGATTGAAAACGATGTCCACAGGGTGAACAACTACTACGGGTTACTACCAAAAATACATTACGAATGAGAAGTCCATAATTTTGATGTATCATTTGAACAAGTACTTTAGTAAAATTCCTTGATACATTTCACCTTAGATTGTCAATCCACGTGAAATTTGGTTACACAAATCAGAAGGAATAGAAACTTGTAGTCTGTCATTAGACTGCCAACAAGACGTTATTTATAAGTGTGTGTATACTGTATACAAGGGCAGACTTTCGTTACTCTGGGGATAAAAAATATACGTTGGTCTAGCGCCTTTATGTCCTTTGCATGAATATCTATCCGTCCTTAATTAAAACACAACCACTTTCGGAACAGACGTAGTGCAATACGGGCGGACCCGAACAGACTTGGTTAAAGTCATGTGACTGTTAAACTTCTGGGAAAATCAATATGTTTGGGATATATAGCAGATATAATATAGTCAAGGATTGCATTAAGAGTTCATAAACTGTTAGATGTTATCAACGCTATCATCAAAAATATATATAGATGAATACTCCATCTGGTTGTGAATAATGAAATACAGCATCCATAATGCAAGCAGGACCAATGCCAGGGAAAATGCTACCTACTGATTTAGTATTTCATACTGAATACCACTCATATTTTATTGCAAATTTTGCATTCAGGCAAATCTTCAAAATAGCCCATTTAGAAAGAAATAACTTGGCCCAAATGATACACTTATTGGATTTCACCAATACTGCATATCCTCGACCGGATTCGAATTTCCGTCCCGTCTTAGTTGTCAGACAGACTAATGTGTTAAGCAAAACGTCAGTAATCTGATTATTTCCAAAAGTAGAAATACAAAGACATTCTCTTCATTTCAATCGATAACGACTTGTTTAGGAACATTTCAGTAAGATTGGATCCACGGCGGTTGTTCAACCAGCTGAGCAATGTATAAATAACCGTTTGCAGTTTTAGGGTTCATATTATTTTCAGCAAAACATCGTCAACATTTAATTGCAGCCTTCACGTTTAGCTGAGCCTTTCAGCTTCTGTGTTGTTCTGGTTAGATATCAACATGGGATACTGCATATTACCAACATTTCTGAGGTGCACAAGAGATGGTTATCTACATTAAAACATTCCGGTTATAAATAGGGTTCCATAAACTGTCTCGGTACCAGGCAGTTAACCTATTTTCATTCCCAAAGATTTTGATAATTTTAAGATAGTTCACGTTACATGAAATTTTTATTACAGCATACGCTTAGTAGACACGTTGTAGATATCTGTGTACAATGCGGACATATTTTTAGTGCGCCATGATTCTATGTGTTGTCAGTATGTATAAGGAAGTTTTCTATGGCCTAATGAATCATAACTTGCTAAACATTCAAAGAAAGCGTGAGAGCTTGTTCATTGAAATTTACAATATCGGAAAACATATGCCAGGGAAGAATACAACGTAAACGTCTCTAAAGTTGGTACATTAAGGTAATCATAATAACACAATCACTGACGAAATGAATATTATTCAAAACATCATTTGGGTTGTTAGCGTATTTCCTGGCAAACTTTCAAAGCTGCTTTCATTACAGTCAATTTAACTGTAACTTCACGTCAAAATCTCGTGTTATTGTTGTCTTGTGACTCAAGGTTTGTGGCCATAGCTCTTATGCAAATGTTGGTGTGCAATTGGTGGGCTTTCAGTTCAATTTTCTCAGCTCTAATTTGGAAAATCTACCTAATCTCAGAATTAACAGGCAAACAAGAAGCAACTGTATTAGACGACTATATAGCAATATCAACTTGTAATCAAAGCCAATAATTTCAAAGTCAATACATTACAAAATGGACCAAAACGGAAGCACACTTTCAATAATTCATCATCGGGTAAGGACAGTTGTGAAAGAATTGTAGATGACAATTTTTTTATTCACCTAGCCGATATGAATGTAGGGCGTATCGATGAGATGTTCATTCAACTACACTACTCCATTCAGTCCACCATTCAACCGAAGATGAATGCATAGTTCCATCTCTTCACTGTAAACTTGTAGCAACTCATTGATTGGTTCATAAAATGAGCAATACCTTTCAGTAAATGAGGGCAGTTTATTATATTTTCAAAATTTTGTTATCCCTGAACAAAACCGGAACTTGATCAATTCACTTGCGTCCCACGTCAGGACAATCTACTTGGAAGATTTGTTGAATGTTGCGCATCATTTCCATATTTATACGCTCCAGGAGAACGGCTATCCGTAATGCTTCATTGCGTAAAACGTGATTGCCACATCGAATAAGGACCCCATTCCTACAGTTGATAAACAATCTACGTTCGTCTCATTCCAGCCCATAGAAGACGCAACCACCGAATAGATGACTCAGAGCTTAAAGCAACTATTAGAGCAAACGTTTTTTCGCTACATCAGTAAGAAGGTGGTTTACTTCCAAACGTACACTCAGAATAAGTCTTGAATGCAAGCTGCCTGCTCAAGGTCAGTCACTGCCTGTGTACTTCCCACCTTCTGCTATTGTACAATACAGTATGTCTGTTGAACGACGAGACCCCTGTCCAAACATATGAGAAGCATCACCCAGACTAGATCAGAACCGGAGTCATAAAATGATTCACCAGTTTTACCGTGAGCACTCACTACGGTAGACGTTTCAAAAGTATTTCAAATTGTGTAACCAGTTAAAAAGTATTTCAAAACGCGAGTTAACTTTTTCAAAACAATAAACTACAAACTTCTCCGGCAGATAACCGATGGCCACAGAGAAAAAGGATTTGCAATGTTTTTTTTCTAACAATTCAGTTTCGCACAAATGGATGTTGATCTGAAATTAAGACAAACCAAACTATAGCTGTATTCTAACTCTCGTTCTAAACTCAACCGGACAAAAAATTAAAACGATTTCAACGTTTATCTTGTTCCAAACCCACTTGTACACTTGGCATACTCTAAAGTTTGACCATCAATAATTCCCTGCTGTTAGATCTGCCATTCAAGAACATTAAACGTTTGACGTTTCCCCGTGGCAATTCACAAATCTTTCGTCTTATCGCACCGGTCCATCATGTGTTATATTTTAGACTGTCGGTGTGGATTAGGTGTAAATTCAATCACGCTTAAATGTTGGTAACATAGGCCATTATTAAACGTGCCACACGGAAAGCCTATGAAGATTTTTCGACTAAATATAGAATTTCAAAATATCGGAACATTGGTTCGAGTCAGTTGGTCTGACTTTATTCGCACTGATATAAAAGCATGTGCAACATTTCACGTGTTTCGACCAAATCTAGGTATGAGTATATCATTTTTGTTCCGGGGAGGCCAGTGACCGGACCAACCAAAGTAATGTTGTTTTTCGGGAAGTCCCTCTGGGATTGCAACATAGTTCATGTACCGATGACCCATAAAACACTGGCTGCCGTGCCCAATATTCGGATGGAACAGAAATATTTTCAGAACAAATCACTTCACGAAATCATTCACACAATCCACAGAAAGGCTAACTTAACAGACGATTCGTTCATCATATTCTACCGAAACGCAAACTTGCAATCACTCAGGAAAGCCGTGTTGATAGGGTTGTACTGACCGACATTTTGGGCGTAATGTTTGTTGACACTGCCTATCTGTCCTCTCTGAAATTGACCTTTTGTTAACCAGTCCGTCGCTTGTTTACCTTGGTTTATCTTGGAAGATGATTGATAATATAACCAGAGCTTGTTACTTCCGGTGGTTTCTACTGAATATGTTCGAATCCTCATATATTGGAAGAATACTTGAAATGTTTCACTAAGATGTGAAATCAACACAGCCAAAACCGTCAAGTAATTATTGCTGAACAATCTAAGATATTGTGTGACGGCTGTAGTTACTTCAGCTTAACTCTAGTGAGGTGTAACCTTTTGCATCCATACAATCCATCTGATTAGAAGCACTCGACTTGCGTTTCAGCCCCATCAGAGCTCGTCAGTACTGCACATCCTTTGCACAACCGGGATCTGAACTCAGATCCATCATTTAATGAGATAGTCGTGCTGATCAACGCGTCACCGAGTTCATACTAGATACGACCTCCTTAATATATAAACAACCACCCTACACTTGCTTACGAGTGATGCCCGATATTATGTAGGTGTGTAACGACAAATGTGCCCCTATTCTATTTGTGTTGGAATTAGTCGATTATCATAAACCGCAAGTGGCTGTTTAACAATGGACTTACATTGTGTAGACTGCTGCAATGTTAATGAGACAGCCACTGTTATGTTGCTGATACACATACCACTATGTATGAAGCTGACTATCCCTTAACTAGAAGCCATTTTGAGTTAACAATATTGAGTTCTTTTACATTTTTTAATAACAAAGCAGTTGTCATACTACTAAACAACCTATTATTGGTATGGACACCTTGTTAACTCTCTGATTGTCACAAATAGTGCTTGACACTTGTATATGAAATGTGCCAACTACTGGGAGTATTTTATCTACATAAAATATATTTCACGTTTATGTGGCAGTGACAAGAACTTCAGATGATTTACCTGTTTTACAGTTAATTTTCGCGATCTTTTTGGTAAGATTGGTTGACTACTTTTTACTTAATGAACTCATGATGGCATTCAGGCTAATTGCAGATAAACCTAAACTCTCCACACATCGGCACAATAAAAACGGTGAACTTAGTTTACGTAGTGCTACAGCCATTGGCCAAAGGCTTCGGTACCTGGTACACGTCTTCGAGGTTAGGAACTGTATTACTAAGTCAGCTTGACGAAGAGTCGACATAAAGCCATCAGGATAATGTAGTGCCTATTTTCACATACATCACAGAACTCACGTCCATTCTGCTCACAGATTTATTGATCTGTTATTCAGTGAATCAATACAGTAACGCTGAGGTAAGAATACTCATGGTCAACAGCATAGATGCATAATAATTACCCAGGCTTGACCCCAGCGATGCAACCAGTTTATTCAGTGACCTACGTGATTGATTAAATTAAGTGGTAATCATTCTGTCTTCGACAGTTAGCAAAACGCACGTCAGAAATGCTTTTTGTAAATTCTTACGGAGATATGAACGTTTCCTTGGTTTTGATAATTTTATTCTGTTTTGGATTGCTAGTTTTGGATTTATTTATTAAGAAATGGAAGTTAAAATGAAATAATTATGCACGATGAGAATCTACCATTCGTAAGTATGAAATCATTTCCAAAAGTGATTCCATAAGTTCAACTTGAAGACTTTTGTTCCTAAAGAATGCCATAGAATTCCGATGAATAGTTGAGTGTTTGAGTGAAACCACTTGACAAATACTTACGTGCGGTATCAGCTTTCTCATTTCTGCTAGCTTTTCAATGGCTTTCATTTAAGAGTTCGTTTTAAACTTGAGTGTAAATCCTTTTAGGTCTCATCAATAATGCATACGTCTGCCACAATCAAAAGTTGATCTCCGATGGACAATCCTAAAAGAAGACTATTTTGACAACTGAGTCATAGACCTCGTATTAGAAAAAATGGTCATATATAAACTTACAACCATAAACGTTTGTGACGGGCGACAAAGCAGGTGTTTCGCCATCAAGCTTTGGTACTTCACAATCGGTGGTTTAGAATTAACTTTTAATCGTACGGAGTATTCATTCAGCTAACCAGCAGATTTGACTACTGGTGAGTTGTGGCGGATTCTGTACTACGTAGTTTCATAGCTCATAGCTCCATAATTAACATTCGGAGATGTTTGTAGGGAATAGTACATACTACTGAATAGTGAATTACAAAGGTTGTTGGGTTCAGTTTACAACTGTTGCGGAGCAATTACTGGCTATTGTTATCAAATGCGCCTTCGAGACTACTGACTCACATTCATTAGAAACTTGGCTTGTGAAGGGCCGTTTTTTAAATTGAATCTCTGACCAGCTTTCTTCAGTTATTGAGTCCCTACCAGCCGATAATCGAAAAATGAAGCGACATCTTTCGAAAATTGCACCATAAGCACATACTGGTTTGTAGACTAGACTTACCAAGCTGGATGCCAGTGGACCTTTTAGAAGTAGGTCTGCAGTTCACTTTGTAAGCAAAGTGCATGTTATTTCGCCTGAATACTTGTTTTTTGCTACAAACACGAGGGTGTCCACTTGCAATCAGTTTGAGCGTGGTTACATTGTAAGTTCAAACTCTTTCTGTGTTGTAAAGGGGGTTAAATAATGCTGTATGTTTTAACGAAGTGAGTTGTTTTATCGGGTTAAAACTATTTCTTTAATTTGTAGAAAACTGTTTTTTACAGTCATGTAAGCTATAGCTTCATGTTTATCCAGTCGCTCTCGTTTAAACATGCACACAATTAAACAACTACTTTTGTTAATTCCGTTTATCTCATCAGAACTTAGTTTAAAGCTGCTGTATCATACAGACAGAGGTTGTCACATGACAGAGTAGTATATTTTGCTTATGTATACACGCTTCTGTGTCTGCAAGTAACTATGTGCATTCTAGCATACATCACCTTCACTCGGTCATTTTAGAAGTTTGCTAGTTCGGTTATTTTTCTAATGTTTATGACCGAATTTTCAAAAAGGAAGTCAGCTAATGAAATAGACCCCACATTGTGAGGGCACAAAAAAGACATTTATTTCGTAATATTAAGCGTAAATACACGGTTGGTCCACCTGATTATATCATATGATTATGATATACCAGTAACCTACGATTTCGTCAGAGCTCACTTATACTAAAGTGGATACTCAAACCTGAGTGGATGATTGATCCCAGGTCGGTCCAACTGTATAGAATACCACTTGAACTGTGTTCTACAAGGCGATTAATCTGCAACAATTATGTTCCATCTTAAGTTTGTGGACACTACAGAAGGGATTTCAACCTTCTACGTTATTTTCGAAACAAAGAAATGACTAGTCCCTTAAAAATTAAGAATTTAAAAAAACGCGTCTGTTTTGCTGTGAACAATCAAACAGATGTGAAGTGAATCAATAGTCGATATACATACCAACACACATCGGGAAGTAGAATGCCGTGTCCTGTAATTGATAATTTTTTCCATTCCTTTGGAAATTAGAAGCAGCCACACTGGATTCTGTAACTCGGAGCACGAAACAATTATAAATGACCTCTATGCATTCGTCGTAAATGACAGTTTTTCAAACAACTACGAATTGGTGTTTTCATTCCCTAATTATACGCGTGTTTTCCACCTTAGTCCTTTCAAACAGAAGTCGGTTTACACTAACCCTAGAAACTAATTTATGTTTGCTTTATAATACAAGTGCTGTAACATCTGCACTAGTACTAGCTCATGTCCGTTTATTCGAAAAGTTTGGCAAGGTTAATGTGAAACAAAGCATTTGCTTTCATCCTGGTTTCTCAATCGACTGTTCCGAGTCATGTGGATTACCATGCTAGACCTTTTTCTTATTCAGCCTGTTGTGTGACTATGAGTATGGAGGGACTGTTACAACTCAATGGTACTGTTCCTCTGTGTAACTGCAAGCACGCTCCTAGGCATTGCGTTCCGTTATTTTATTTCGTTCAGTCAAAGCATTGTCTTATCATGTAGAACTTTTTTCAAGGAGGATTGATGAAAATTAACACTGTGAGGACTCGGAACTGTGAATCGAAGCAGTTTATACTTACAATTCTGTGATACGTGACAACTCCGCAGTGTGCATCATAGAACACCCATTTGATAAGTTTTCAGTCAAACAAATATATATTTACCAATCAGCACATTCTAGGCTGAGTAAGTAACGGCAAACACATTTTTATCATGCTAATTATTAATCATTTATTTGGTAGCGCAACCATTCCACTCACTTGTCCATATCATGTGGTATGTGTTCCTGAGAGAGACAAGATATCTGTAAGTTCACCTCTCTGTGTTTAAGGAAGAGTGAACACTATCGGATGTCTCATGAATATAATGATGCTGTAAGAAAAGGTAACTGAAAGCGTAGATAACACAACACTTTCAGAATGCTACTATCGAACACACGATAGCCTATTGATGAAATAAACGTACAGACAGGCGGACCGATAGGAGAACTGAATTCTCCCGACATGTGCGAATAAGTGCTGAATATGTCTAAAACAACTGTAACGCCAGTCGACACCGGTGCATGTGCCCGTCGTGCGAATTTTCCAACGTATCAAGCTGATCATTGGGAGTCACAGTGTTTGACAGTGTACACATTAGTTTGTCCATTTAACATTTGAATTTAGTACCTTTCAACACATTTGTTTGAATTTGAAAAATGTAGTTATATCGAACAAACCGGTGTACATATCCGCATATTTTTCACAGAGGATTATCAGTTCCTTCTACTCTCTCGATCAGCACAAAGTTCATTAAATTCCTTACTAAACTAATTAGACTTTTAAATCAAAAAGACAAGGCTCATTCCGCGCGCGTTACTGGATACCGGGAAATTTTTTAATTGTGCTCCAATTAAATTGCTTCATTTTAATTTTACGTGTTAGTTTTTTAAAGGTGAAGTCAATAATAGATAGAAATGTTTGCCAATAAGCATGAAAGTTGTTTTTACATTGAATGATGGAGAACAGTTAAGGTAAACCAAAATTATCAAGTGTGAAACGCAAAATTCTAAGTCTGGTACGATTAAAACTTGCAAATAGTATCAGCACGCTGCCAACTTAAGCGGAACTCGATTAGATAAAACATTTCTTCAATAAGTATTCGATTTTTGGAACAATTTATCCCGGTAAACACCCAACACCCATAATGAATTATCTAAAGAGTGAACATGTTTGGAATTTAGCAGGTGATGTGCGCAAGACGCTGTCCATAAGAAAAATTAATTCGAGTTAAATTTTCTAGTTGTTCAATATTCACCTTCAGCTGTCTGAAAATGTGATCGATGCATTACAGTGGTCCGAATTTCGATACCCATGAGTTAATTTTCAGTTCGGGGCTTCTGTAATAAAGTTACCAGTGTGCGACCGCGAATGTTATAAGTCGGCAAGGTTAGTTTAAAAGTTACATTTTTTTCAGTAAGCCACTCAACTTGCACATTGACCCTATTTTTGGTTCGAGGGCCGCACGACCTTCGACTGTGTTGTTTAGACTGCTCAGTGTTTGTTTAACATCAAGTACTATTAAGCTTGCTTGCTACGTACAGTTGAGGTTTTCATTAGAAATAAAAAATGAGATTAGTCATACATTTTTTGCGTTATTTTTCTGTTCGGTACCGTGCTTTTATTTCTGCTTCTCACCTTTATATCTCGACGAGTTGGTGTACTGGCGTCACTTAAGGTAGTCGGCGTTAACCGTTTCTCACGCTACTCTCGATCCATCGCTGGAACCTGTCAATGATATGTGATCCTATCGATTATGTCTTACCCCGAAGTCGTACAGAACTATTGATGCTAAAGCAGTAGATCCAGTAGATCCCATTAGTAACGCATAACAACGTCCGAGCCAAACGTGCAATCCAACCCTTTCGTTAAAAACCAAGGCGCCAATGCCAACCGCACTAATGGTCTCACAATAAGCGACACCGAACAATTCCTTCAAAATTGTCAACCACAACAGCTCAGTAGCTTTCGCGCCCATTAAACGGTAACCTTAGGTGATCATGAAGAGTTATTTCGGCTATTTCGAAGCAGTCGCATGTTTCCACGTGGTTGAAAAGATATGGTGAATGGCTATCAGTTGAAACGAGTTAGAACAACATAGTTATTCGTTTAATCATTTTTATTTCAATAATTTCGGTATATTTTCATTATTAGTTACTGCCCTGATAAAATTTTCCCAGTATCAATAAACTATGTGATTGTAACAAGACGTTTTGAGAAGGTCCAATTACACTTCGTTTCAGCCACAAAACATGTTCTTTGTCAACAGTGATATAACCGATTAACAATGAAACGGAGTGAAGGGTTTATTCTATCTGTTTGACGTGTGTCGCCTCATATGGTTAGTTGAAAGCGATAGTCATTAGGTGGGCTTAAAACTGATCATGCTGATAATTGGCTTAATTGCATTCCACTTCAACTGTTCAAAAAACCTATATTACGCGGAGCTCAAACTTATTCTACACACTGTTGCTGCATTTTCTTGCTTATTCAACTGTCAACTGAAAGAATAGAACTTCCCCTAGTCAAAAGCCGTATTTGTTCATGTCATTCAGACAATGCTAAGTTTGGTAAATCTCTACACGTACAACGATGAAAGTGGCACAAATTTCCGGGCATTTTTGTTACCAACTGATTCAGTTTTAGTCGTAGAAACAAATAATCACATTCATGGAATCCGGATTTATTTATAGTAAGCAAAACAAACTGAACTGGACAACGTTCCACATCTGAGATGTTAATTCGGAACACGAAAGCTTAGTTTCATTCAGTTGGGACTTTGAGTTGTTGGCCATTGAATGAACAAGTGGCTGATTTTTAAGAAACTTTAGCTCTTACATGATAGTCGTACGCAGTCCATATGTCGTATCCATGAACTGATCAGCTTGTAGTTCCCGTTTACAATTTTTGTTTATTGGGCTGATTAACATGTTCCAAACGGGCTAAATATATGCACAATGCATGAGTTTCTGAGTTCCTACTTGTCTGCCGTCTAATTTAAATAACTGTAAAACAGGTGAATAAATTACAAAGTTCCAGCGTAAGTTAAGCGATCTATTGTTGAGTGAAGTGAATGAGAGTGGTACGGTTAAGTATTAATGAGGCTTTCTTGTTACAATGAAGTAGTTTGAAAAGTACCTGTCCGGCAAGCTAGAGACAGCGAATTCGCCACCATCAGGAGTTGTCTCCTCCTAACAATAGTGCCCAGTTGTATGATATTTTTCTTTGATACAAATCTTCATTGATAATGCATGTTCACGCATGTACGTTTCGTCTTGTGTATGTTACCGTATTGAGATATAGCCAACATAGTCGACAGATTTTCCCTCGACCTTCGTGTGAATTGTCATAAAACTAGTGTGGAAAATACTGTTAGGTGTAAGTTTTTGTTTCATTTAAATGATAACATTTTGTACTAACTGTCATAGAATTTGATCGTTTCAAAACTCCCCAATGAATCCTAGAAAACGGAGTGCAACAAACATATTTTAGTTCAAATCTCATCAAGTTGTAGAAGAACTGACGGGAGTTTTAAACATACCGTTTATTGCAGGTGAACTTGATGAAGCCAGTACAGCAATTCTTACAGTTTTACTAGTTTAAAATACATTCGAAACCTGATCAAGTATTTTTGGAAATTGCTCTATAGTTGCTTCGAAATACGAACTAGACGTTGTAACCCAAATTCTATACGAGAAAGGGCATGCTGACAACTCTGTGACTAAACGTATGAAAGCACTTCAAACGTCAGGAGCTGAAAAAATGTTCATTTTCGTCTGATTACCATATAAAATGAAATATGTATTTAATGAATCATTAACACTTCGGTCAGCTAGTTTTCTTGAGAGTATTTTCAATACAGGTAGACCGATTATTCAATTCACCAATTCCTCACTGACCACTCAAGATCTGAAACATCACACATCCAGAAGAATCGGAGGGCATCACCATGCATAGATCGGGACAAGTGAACGAAAATCAATTAAACATGCAGTTGTAGATTATCTGAGTGGCAGTGAACATCAAGCCAAGGTAGACTGATCGTTCGTCATCGTCCACAGAATGTCATCTAATCGCTCAGAAGTCGTTCGCCAATAAACGTTAATGAGAGCCAAGGCCATCGGAATTCGTATACTCAGCCCAACATTGTACGGGCACAGAAAGCTCGTTCAGTCGTATAAGATTCCCTGGCCAATAGCTGACTCACCTGATCGATATGTAAGCAGTTAACACCCAAATGGGTTTTAGAAACACAAGTGAGATCGTGTAAATTCTGGTCAATACCAAGCTTTGTGTGTGACCGTATTCATGTTTGTTTTGGTGTCATATAACTGTAGCAGTCTGATGAGATTTTATTGAACGCTTGTTTACTACGCTTCCTGTCCTAATGTGGAGTTATTGTTGACTATTAAAGAGTTGTACATGCGACCGACATTCGCTAAAAATGACCGGGTTTATTGTTTTCTATATTCCGTTTAAAATGCTAATTTGGAAACGTATGGGCCATGTTAGCTGCAGTGTGCTACTTTCTGTTTCTCTAGTTAACTGGTTACACTTACTAAAGGTTCCCTAGTGAATTAGGAGCACTACCAGACAAAACGGACATTGATTTCAAATGAATTTAAGGAACTTCTGGGCAGAACTTACACCTAAATTCGTGTCGAAAGGAATAGTATACTTCTCAGAAGGAACGATTTGTGCTCATCCGAGTTTGTATCACAAGTTGACTGTTCAATGTTGTATACGCGGCAAGACCGCCTGTGTGCCCCACATTCGTGCTAATACTCAAGCTTCATTCTGGCTGGTCGCGCCTTCAACGATCAACGACTCATTCGTACACGCACATGAGGATTACGCTACCGCTTGTAAATAGGACAACATAGCTTGCACTTACACTGAGTCACGTGTCTCTCCACCGTTGTTACTACCTGTAAGACTTACTGTTGACTGAACTTGGATACGAAAACAGCAGTAAACACAAATGTGAATGAGGCGAGAAACTCGCATATGCCTGCAACAAATTAACTTGACAAATCGGTTGTTCTGACAAACGCTAATATTTTCGAAGTCTGCATCGAATATCTATTTCACCGAGTCTTTGATTTTTATTCACACAGTATTTTCAGCTATTCTTGGTTATTGTAAGGAAATCTCAGAAGAGCGTAATGTTACTCCGAAGGCCGGAGTTGCACTTTAGATGTGTTACTGGCGTGCTCTAGTAACAGCGAACTTCGAGTTTAGCACTTCGTTTATGAAGAGGCTGGTCGAACAGTTTTAGCGAGCACAAAAATCTTGAACAATTGTGAAGGATCTGCAGTTGGTCCTATCCCAGACTCTTTATTATTTACCGGTGTCTAGGGTGGCCTTGTTTGATTAAGCAGGGGTTTTCATCTAGTAACCTGTTGACTGGTCGGACTAGTGCCATTATCTTTGACGTGAAGTGTGCAGTCAACTTAAGTCTCATGTTCCCAGTTGGAAGCTCAAAGGCCAAATAAGAGGACGCGCACAAAGTTGCTACCGCAATTTTGGAGGAGTGAGCAGTTTTGAAGCAAAATTAGAACATTAATTGTACTGACCTGACCGAAGGTGTGGTTACCAGTAATTTATTAAAGACGATCACATGTTTGTCCGAACCAAATCAGTTTGCGTGCTGTCCCAACACGTGATCACTTAATTGTTACCGAATGATGCGATGAGACTACTTCGTTAGTGCGAAATTGGTCAGCAAAATACACTCAACTATAACGAGTGAAGTTCAATACTCATTGACATAAACGAGGCGACTGGATAATTTCAACAGGTATATTTCACTCTAAAGCATTTGTGAGAATCCAATGGATCCAGTTTGTTGTAAATGTGAAAATGGTCAAATGAGAAGCATACAGAGCTGGCTCGTGTTTAAATAATTTGAGTACAACATTTAAAAATAACCGGTTATGCTAAAACACGAGTTTCTTGTTGATCAATAACAATGACACTGTAGTATTTGAGTAAGAATAACTTTATAGTGGACAATACATTAATACAGCTGCATAACACGAATTTTATGTTGCCTTGATATATTCATCGACAAAGGATGAATAAATAGCTGACAAAACGAACGACTTTTTATGATCATACACGATGCGCGAAATCGTCAAAAAACGGAATATGTCCTTAATGATATTTAGTACGAGTGGTTAGGCTAATCGCATCCTCGAGACCATTAAAAGACAAAAATAGCTGACATTCCTTGATAACTTAATCAAGCAACACTAGCCTCCGGTGTGATTTAAACCGAAATTGATAATTTATTAGAAACGTTAATGAAAATAGAAGGAAATATGCTAAAATTGGTATGCCAGAAATAGTTACAAATTATTTGTTTTTCGTTGAATACATTGCACTTGCTGGCATCTCTTGTGACGAGCCGTAATGTTAATTGATATAGTCACATGTTTGATGTTGTCCATGTCACTTATAGTAAAATAGGTGTTACGATCAGTCGGTAACGGTTCATTTATCAAACAGTGAATCCCATCGAACACCGACAAACCTACTACAATTACTGCTAACAACTGTTCGAATTTTGAGTTCCGGATTATGTTCTCTTTGTTGTTGCTTATACTAATTTTCTGCAGACTAGAGTTGTATGTTCTCCACGCCAAGTAAAACAAGAATCCTCAAAAATGGACACAATTTCACAAAACTATTCCTGAGCAACACACAAAGTTCAATTAAATTTCAGCTTTAATTAACTTGACAATTTTGGAAAAATAAATTAATTCTTATAACCAGGATTTGTTTTGTAAATGATCTTTCACGTGATTCGCAAACACATTGATTGTCTCTGAACAGTTGTTTCGTTAAGCCCAAGGTTTTTTAATTTACTAAGTAGATATAGGTTTTTGGACAATTTGCAATGGTTTCTCAAACACACAAACACCGTAAACTGATAAAAATTAAGCATTTCTATTGCTTGATTGCAACAGTTTGCGCGGCACTACTTGAACTGTCTCAAGTACACATATGACTCCACCATTTTAATACTCCACACTGATCACATACTAAGGTTAACATAAATTTAAACTGCAAACTTTGATCGCCAGTACAAACGTTATAACTATCGAAGAACATAATACACGAACGCAACAAACTGTTTGTTCAGGAACCTTCAATCAAATGTTGACAATTATGGTCACATGTGTTGAACAAATCTAGGCAGCTATTAATTTGGATTATCCGCTCATTGACTGTATAGGAAATGAGCGGAAATTGTTATTTAGGCAATGCTGGTGAATACCGATGGGGTGGTGATTAATGCTCATGTTTTTCACTTAGTAACATTGAAGCTTTTTACCAGTCTCATGTAATATGTGAATGACATGTATCTTATGGAACAACAACTTGGGCGATAAGTGATTCTAAAACAGGACAAGTTTCGTAAACGTGAGAGAAGCAATAATTCATTTGAACGCAAATACGTGTAGAATTGTATACAGTTAAATCTAGTAAGTAAGAACCAAATCGGAAAGAAGTCAACTCTAGCGTTTTTCATGGAAAGGTTACGATGTATATTGTCTGTTATTAGCTCGTCACATTGTTCAGTTGCACTGTCTTCCCGTACAGCTTCAAATTATAACTCGCGTCGGACTGCTGATATCAGTGTGTTCAAAGTCCACATAAGTGACACTGTGTGTTCTTTAAACACCAACGAAAAATTAAACGTCCTTGATTCTGAAAATGTTGAACAGAGCATGGAGAAACATATTCTGCACAATAAATCTTCTGAACAAAGTTCAGTACATCCCATCAAATTCATTGAACGTTCATGAATAGCAAAGTTAACTAGAAACTGCAAATGAAGTAGCAGTAAGACCTCAGACATGAGCTAGTGAATCCTTCTGTTCTTTCAGAAGTGATCCAATTGAAAACTGTTGATTTCAACTACATTCAAAACAGTGGAAGGAAAACACACTGTGAGAGATTTACTGCCCAAGCAAGATTTCTCAGTCGGTTCATGTTGGAATCTACCGTTGAGCAGTGAGACTGCCTTACTAATGATTGGTTTTCTGTTGAGGATTAGCAATTATTTCTACAAACAGATGGGTGGTTCTCAAATGTTACTTTTACTAGTTTTCCTGAAGTGGCAAACTCTTTGATGCTACGTTGAAAACCGTATATAAACAGTTTGTCCAAGGTTCAGCTGAAATTGACAAGTCATCAAGTAATCGATTGAACTCGGAGACGATTATTATTTGTTTGACAGCATTTTCATCGTTTTTTTTCATTCACATGAAGACGTTAGTGTTCCACCATTGTGTGTTTATATGTGATCTTTTATTCACTGGGAACTTTGTACATTTTGTTCCAAAACAAATAAATTAGCATTTATGGTTAGACTAATTTAATTGCTTGGCCTACTGTAAAGTAAATTTTCAGAGCGCCTTTTAGTGTGCTTGTTTAATGTACACTTGTGATTACCTTCACAATCATGCAGACACACATACATAATAAAATCTGACACAATAATGATTATGTATTGATCATGTTGTTTTGTATTTTTCACTCGTCACTTGCTGAGTTAGATAATGAATCTTACCATTCAGCCAATGACTACGGTGTTTTTCTTTGCTCTATGGATTGCAATGCACAGCTTACTTGGATGAGTAGGCATTACCACTGTGGTTACATGCATAAAAACAGAAAACCTGCTTAAATTGTGTGATTACCAGTCTCAGTAATGATGTGACCACTGGGATTGAGCACTTTCCCCAAAAATATTCAGACCTTGGTTTGCAGAACTGTGAAGTTTCGCACTAATGGCACCGTGAAATACAATAAAAAAATTTTGACAAACGACGACAGGTTATATCTCTGAACATTATTCATCAACGCACTTGACCTCAGAATAACAAACAACCGGTAGATCTGAGATGTGCGAATAACGATAAAGGAAGTCGTGAAATCGCTATCATTCTGAAAATGAACTTCTGTCTTTCAAACCAGCAATCTTTTGGAACTTCCACTGCAATGCATTCTAACGTCTATTGTTGATATTCGAGTTTACGCATGTTACCTCCTACCGAACATCTTGACAGTCGCAGTTGTTGGGGTCCATGGGCAAGTTCGGTGGGATTACGTAATTACCTACCTTTTTTCCACCATCAGCGTGTGCGAAGAATCTAACTGACGAAGTGAGAAGATCTGAATACGTCTAATCCAGGTAACTTTTACTAATTGTGTTTGATAATGCAAACATATGCTCAGAGACATTCCAACCACTTTCAACAAGTCAATTTCGTGTCATTTTATTTTTCGTTTACTTGGTGTGCAGAGCTACGTGATGATCAGACCAATTTATGTCAGCATTGCCAATATGCTGGTCACAGCAATCATAAGATTATTCCGCAGGATCACAATGATCATGGGGTCAAAGTTAGACATACCTCACTAATTCCACAGTCGACGTGCAATTGTAGGCATCGTACGAATGGTCACTACGGACTACGGTCTGTCATTGCAGACAAATAATGTGACAGAGTTCATAAAAAACCAGGTTAACCAGCCTTCGAGATGGTCTGAACTAAGACACAATGAAGCATATGTTACATACATACACTGCATAAACGTAACACCCATAGTTTCACAATTGAACCCTGTTTTCCGCTTTATAATCTCCTGTTCTGTAGTACGCACTTGATAATATGCAGAGAAATTTGCCAGGTCATAAATCGTGCTGGTTTTCGTTTTTGACTGCTCTACTAAAATTTGTTTCGGGAAAATACTGCTTTACACCCATTGATACGTTGAATGTTGACCTAAAAGTGTAAAATTGTCCTTGCGCAACTACTACAATGTGGTACTCACATGATTTAGCAAAAGAGGAGAAGACGGCGTTTGTTATTGTATGCACCACGCAACTGACAGACTTATTCCCAACCAAAAGAATGTACGACTTGATATGCCACTAAGAGTGTAGGTGATCTGCCACTTGTGTGAATGAGATGGGACAGAGATTGTTGCGTTGTTGAGTAGTCTAGCCATATTCAAAGTGAGCACAATCAGTAACATCTTGAAATTCCAATGTTTGGTTGTAAGAAGAAAACGTCAACAACTAGTTTTATCTGTTGTTTAAAACCATCCAACTGCACTTCATCCTGCCAGTTCAATAACAACAACAACAAAAACCATATAATGTCTTTTATACTGTCGGAAACCTTCTGGTACCTTCTTTTGAAAACAACTGTTGTCTTACTAGGTAACCTGTCATAAAAACATCATAAACGGATTACTAATAAGCAGTAATAATGGAACTGTTGTGTGTTTTAGATACTCCATTTATTCTCATCTTCATGCATCTTTTGTTGACATACTTCTCTTTGTTGAATGTCCATGTCTTACTACAAAAACCATTGAGCATAAACAGGGTGTGTACGCTGGTGGTTGACCAAATCTGTCTCCAGATTCGTAGTGTAAATTTATGTTGTCGATCATAAAATACACTACTTCAAGTAGCAATTCACTAATTTTCCTATACTTGATAATTCTCTGCAAGAATAAGCATCATACAATGAATTGCCATTAAGATCTGTATTCAAGTAAAGTCATGATATTGGTTTATTTACCGATAAAAGTATAACGATTCAGTCGTGACTATTGTGAGGTTAATGGCGCAGTGGTCAACATGGTTGCCTCTGGTAAAAGTGGCAGGAGTTCTAAACCCGGTCATGGCAAATATATACAATACTGACGAGCTCTATTCAGAACGAAGCTGCAGTCTAATGCTTCTTTTCGAAAAAAGTCGAATGAAAATTTTATGAGAATTTGACAGTTGCGATTAGTTAGGAATGTTTTGCAATTCGTATAACAGAAAAAAGACCGTTTGGACTTATTGTACTTTAATTTTTGCATGCTATTTGTAGGCCAGCGTGTACTCACAAAGTTCTCAGAAAGTGGTTGTGTTAAGCTTTTAGAAACAATTGGTTTCACTGTTCAACCAGGTCGATGACAATCACTGGCAGTTATTTGAACCGACTGGTTACAAAAATTTACAGGTATTTCTTAAACACCCGGAGACAAACTGTTGAAATTTACGAAGCATACAATCGTCCATAAAGCAGGTTTTTTTTGAATGCGGTTGCAAACAACCTCGTATTTGAAGTATGAAACGTGTTTTTTTGTAGCTTCATTAAGGACCATCTTAAACAGAAAGTATTATTTTAAATTATGGTTTGATGCAACAGACCAGACTCTCGAATGCTATTGTTTTCGACTAACAAATGTGGGATACATCGATCGAATTGGACCGTGTTTTAAACGTGCTGTCTAGTTTGGTAGGGTCAGTTCGGAAGAACAAGCCGGAGTGTATGGCCAGTGATTGAAGTTTGAGGACGTCATTACTTGTTCAGCCTGGCGCAATCGCTTCTCAGGCACGTTGTATTTAGCTCTTAGGGTGAAAGGTATAAGGAGAGTGAGTATATTTCGGAACACATTAGAGTTATTGTTGGTGCAGAAGGCGCTTATAACAGTTCGCTAAAATTGCAGACCTGACCAGAAGGGCGTATTCAACACAAGGTCCCAAGTACTGCTGTAACCTGAGACCCAAAAGGGGCTGCTTCTGACTTGCTATTCCTGAACAACAAAACTGAACGCAGACGGTGGCAGCATGAAAAGTGATACAGGTAACCAAAGTTATTCTGTGATACCAGATACGTAGGAGGAAGGCCCACCAAATTCTTCAGCGCTACCTACGCATAGATGTCTGGCTGAACATCAGGTGTTATTGATTGATAGTAGAGCAAAACTAACAATTCATTGTCAGTCAGTAATTTTGTACCAAGAGAATGTTCGTAAAAGGCCCACCTAACCTATTCACGATATCTTCGAGTGTAATTAATGACAGTTTATTCACGATCATCATTCTATCCGTATTTATGTTGCATGATCTCTCAGTGCACACTCATGTACTCAGTTACCTCAAATTCAACAATATTACGGTTCGTTTCCTGATTATTGCAAGTGCAGTCTTTAAATAGTGGCTGATGTTACTAATCAGCCAGTTTATCAACATCCCACGTTTGTAGTAACCTTTGCCACCTGGTAATATATATTTAAATTCTGAATTAAGGTCATGAAACTGATTTCCACTGTGACTAATGTAGGTTTCCATATGAATAGTCTTTTACCTCAACTAAAGTATTTTCATTCGTCACAAAGATGAAAGTGTGTTAGCAGATTAAAGAACACCTATAAACAATTAATCAAGATATTTATTTGAACAGAAGTTGCAAAGTGTGTTATAACAAACATTTTTCATGACCTATTCAAATTGTACTGTTTTCTTTGTAATTTACAATCAAAACAACAAGGCCTATTTTATCGTACTCAATAGAAGAAAGCTTAACGAGTATAGAGTCTGAATTGTCGAGTTGTGGTTGTTTATTAAAAAAGGAAAATAAGGATAGGAAATCTATGAATGGTTATTTTTCAGTCAGACATAACTGACTAGATGGTTTCTTATAGCAAGTTTGAACAAGACTAATAGATCAACTTTGGCACGAAACTGTAGCCATATTCTGAATAGCTGTGAAATCACGTGAACATTACGTTAAGCAGTATAATTTGAATTCGTTAGAACTGATACTTTGTCTTAATGTTGGTGTCCATAAACATCTCTGGTGCACTACACATTTCCTTCATTCGCCACGGGATGTTTTCTGCTAACTCCTTATGCAACGTGACAATAGGGTGGTGGGTTCTGCAATTCACAGCTGTTCTTTTGTTAATTCGACGTGGCTTTACCAGTTGTGATCTGACAAAACAGCAATGATTACGACAAGTTGCTCAAGGCTATAGACGTGGATTAACGCTGGGAGAAAACTGCACGTGACCAAGCAATTTTCCGTTAATCTCTTCATCGGAGATCACCACAAACAGTTGGTCACAATGAATACTTATTGACTGAAGCCAACAGCGTTTCGCGTTTTGTTGGTGAACAACTAATCTTTGCAGAAAATTGCCACCTTTTTCCGCACGGTTGCCTTATCTATTTGCCTATCACATAAGAAAATTGTTGCAGTCAAAGATGAGGGACAAGTGATTTACGGAACTTATATCAAACTAGGATAGCTTTTATACGCTTTCGGCTTTCTTTAATGAAGTTTCTATCACGGAACGATAATTTGCAGTCAAGCGGGCAGTTCCGTTAACTGTTGTTTAATTCCATCATGCCGAATATCCCGCTTTTATGAGTTATGCAACCTTCCTATTGCCTGAAATTTACCGTAAGTTTGAGATGGCTTGTTGGAGCATAATTTTGCGTCATTTACATAATATAAATTCAAGGACATAGTAGTGTGTAAAAATTCGTTCCCACTTAGCAGGTTAGATTCACTCAATCCAGTAGTTCAGTACACATTGTCAGTTGTGCTTGGTGACAATATAATAACGAAATCGGCTTCACCATCTGACATGCTTTCCTGGTAAAATTCGATTAATCTTCCAGCTAAGCTGAATTTAATCGATAAGACCCTAAGGGCGAGCAACTTGTGAACTCTGTCTATGACTCACTGCAGCACACCGTCAGGAATACTTGAAGATGACGTATTACTCCAGAAAACTTCTAAGTAGGTCGATTATACAACTTTTTGATATATACCTTACCTTTTTAAGGCCACTTCAGCCATCTCTTTGTTTCGACAGTCTATCCAGATTGATTTGTATCACAACTACGAAGAAGTAATCTTTCCACGTAAAGGTAATCTCAGAATAATTAAGCTGTTTAATAGAATGTAACTCACCATGCTTCACTTCGAACAAGTTGAAGAAGTTTAAGTAAAGTATCTGTTGGAAGAATATTTCAAAACCGTTTGAATAGTGAAGTGAGTTACGTTCAGACAAACTATCAGACTTTGTCTTCACAACATGCAATACTCAGCAAAAAGCGATGAGTAGTTATATTTAAAATTTATCTGTGCACTGAATGAACGATCTAATCTCCAGTGGTGCCTACTTGAGGAGTAATGAAAATCAAGAGAATGCCGGTTCGACTTCTGTTCAGAGTGCCATCCAGTAGGCTTGCCATTCTGAGTGCTAACACACTTTTACAGCCAGTAATTTCACATTCATAGTGAATGTGGTTGCAAGGTCACCACTGGTACAATCCAAGAGGTGTGTACTGTTGTTAAACTCTTGAAGGAATCAGTTTTACGACTGCGATCGAAATAGTTTGTAACAAAAACCTCACAGAAGATTTCTAGTCAACCCATCTAGTAGTGCCCACCAAATTGTGAGCTTGTTGAGTGTATAATGAGGTAACACGGTATATGGGCAGTTGTTGCTGAGTGTACACTTCGGATTGTTGTGTTTTATTTATTATTTTTAACGCTACATTCCTCAGTTTATCCAATCGTAAAAGCTATCTTTCAAAAGTTCCTCACACACTCCAATAAAGCATGACAAAAATTGAACTTATCGTTACTTGCGTTGAAAACTTTTTGAATTTGTGTCTGTCTACCTGGCTAGGATGTCCAGACAGACAAAAGTTGCTTGTCACTGATCGTTAAATAATAACCATCACATTTCCAAGTACCTCTTCATATGTTTAATTCATCTCGCAAGATGGTGAACAAACATTATGAATCAGTTATGATTTCATAAGTAGTTGACCAACTGCTTGTGAGTGTATTGTGTTTATTTACAAAGTTTCGGTTATTAGAATATGTGAACAAAAGTCCATGCATCTTCAAAATTCATGGTTACGTGCTATTTAACAGCACTTTTAATGACAAACCTCTTGACTAAAAATTATAGTCCTGGCGAAGTATGTCGACAAAGATTACGTAAGACAAAAATCCATGCATGGTTCGTAAAAACGGTCATTCACATTCATAACTTGAATTGTTTTTCCTGTACTGAGGTGATAATCCATTATCAATAGCGAGTACTTATCGCTTATGAGTTTATCCGACAGTTTGTCTGACAGAAAGAAATCCATCTGAAAGCTTGAAATTATGGAACGGTGAGAACAAATATTCACACCCGACAAGTGAATTTGTCGATCAACCGAAGCTAATGACTAAACTCATTCACACGTGAATGAAAATGGACGTGTGTCGAGGTTACAAAATAGTGCAAAGTTGATTTCATCACAGAACTGATGAATATGTCAAAAGGTTTGAAAATATCTTCCCTGGAGCAAACAGGATGATCTTATATATGATGGAAAACACTCAATGATGCTGTGGTTTAAGTAAAATAATGGAATGTAGATAAGTATCCGAGAGTGCATTGCTGAGTTAAATTAATGCACATCTTGAATTCGAAAGTGTTCACACAATTGGTAAACGAAATTAATTCTTCAGGACTGTAGAAGGATTATGAGTTTGACAAATCTGGATGAACTACTCTACTGAATATGCAATCTAGGTGACGACCAGCGTCAATTCTTGGGACCTGTTTGCCTAAGATTAACTCATTTTGCCCTGATGATTTACTCGCTTATCGTCGACGTTCACTTTATGGTGAGTCAAATTAAAACGAATACACACATCGAAAATTGTTAACACTTAGGGTTTCGCTTGTCGGTTATTAAAGCAAAACTACAATCTTCTTGCTGAAAGTGCACACATCAGCAACAGATGAACGGACCAATCAGATGACTCTAGTGGTTCGCGTATCAGTGATGAGATCAGGTCCAGGTTGACAAGATTGTTTGCGTCGATGTCTTTTGTGCACAAACTACTGGTCAACAATGTCAGATTACCGTCATTTCACTGTTTACCTGCAGTTTCCGTTAACAAGTACGCAACAATGTGTTGAACAGTTGGACGGGACCAATTGGGCTGCTGTTTGCTAAGGTGTGTCTGGCGATCAGTGAGCTAGGCTCTCCGTGATCACCATAGGCTCAGTGCACTATACCTGATAATAAATTAGGAATAGACTTCGTCACAGGTTGTTACAAGCACCAAACGGTTCCAACTGCGTAGCCTGCAAGTCTGTGTGAATTGCAAATGAACTGGTATACCACATGACAGACAGGTTATTCGTGTTAGTATGTAACACCTCAGTGAACAGCCAACATTTGTTGCATAGCGGAACGAGTAACTGGTGCTACAATATATGGCTAAGGTTGTTGGTTAGATAGTCAACTTTGAAATGTAGTTGCAGGGATATGTTTCCTTCTTCTGCACTGTGGCTTGCCGCTTTTGGATATTCGTGAACATTTCCGGATATACATTATTTACCAGAATCTCTCTAAGAAGTATTTCTATCGTCTCCAGTCTATCTGTTATGCATAGGTTTCCCTAATTGTAAAATAAAATTCTCATTAATCCCCACTTCTAGGCAATCAGTGCGAGGCTAAACAAATGCAAATACTGTCCACATCTTGCAGACATTAGACAAATACACTGCCACGCCGTATGATCCCAACATCTGGTGATAAGGATGTCTCAGAGCAAACAATTGTTGATCGCCACGTTATAGTACTCAGTTAAGTTGAAGTGAATTTAGTTTAGTTCCTCATGGAGTATGACAGAAATCGTTTGTTGGCAAACAATAGAGTACTATCCACATTTTACTTGCAAAGCAACAGATGAGAACACAATAACCTAAATAGTTTCCAAGTACTATCAACAATATATCTACCGAAAAATCTGACTTAACCAGTAGGCGACTATCAAGCAGCAACCATGAATATTTTCAGCAAATGATGAGAATCGGTGCAAAACAACCCACGATTACTTGTAATCATACGATAGCTTTAAAGAACATAACAGAAACAGACATATCGAGGATCCACGAGATCCTGTTTGGCCGTGGTCGTCATGAATTTGACGGAGTCAAACCACGAGATCGGTCTAACCGATTCACTCAAGTCAATCTGTCGACTATGTGGGATACAACCGATGCAGGTCAACTGCAGGGGCTACTGCAGTTCGTCTACACTCACCACCAATGTGTGCCCAAAAACAGCTAGTCAAAACACTGAAGCTTCCTTAGCCGTGTAAGCAAACCCAGGATAGAATGACTGCATATATGTGACGCTTGTCCTGCGGGCTTCCTACGGCTCATGCGATCAGTTTTATGTTACTAAGTGTCAGGACTCAAACTAGACAGACACTACTGACTGTCATCCCTTTCCCAGTAGTATGTTATTTATCACCCCCCATCGAACCCATATAGCTGTGTTGTATTCAACCAAATGATGAAACATCGACAACGAGGTTGTTTACTACGCGTCTCTTCGCGTGAATATATCGGTCCTATTCAAAGTATCTATCCCGACGTTTGCAAAACGTTTTTTTCAAACTCAATCTCTGAACGAATGTAGATAGTGGTTAAGCATTGAGGACAGATTAGAGCGATTGAGCCAACCATCAGTTTTAGAGGTTTTATAGATGTGTTATGGTGTCTGGTTTGATATAGACACAAACCGGTAGTTGTTTGCAAGTGCTACCTTTTTGCTGGCACCAGTTTTTATTCCTTCAACGTTATAAATACTTCAACAGCATTTCCACTAGCTAAATATAGTTGTATTTCAAGTCCACGTGCTTATGCACACAGTGGTTTGCTATTTTGTTTTAAATAAACACACTGGCCAACATTGATTCATCCGATCCATTTGTTTCAGTTTTCACAGTTAGAACATAATTAATAGACAGTGCATGAGATACGAGCGTCGGAAAGTTGCAAGAGGATATCTCTATTTTTTCCACCGAATAACAGAGCTATAACACTATCGCACACACAGGATACTATGTTTGCTGTCATGTCAGTTATTGTACTGTTGGCGACACACGGGAAGAATGTTTAATGTAACGACAGCTGTTAAGTTTACCAAAAGCAATGTCTAGTCATTACAGACCCGACTGGCAGTTTGCGCAGTTTTATGTGACTACGAATAGTGGCTGCACAAAGACTGTACATTTTGAAACCTTTTTAGTGTGCTTCTTTTTGTAACGTTGCACATAAGGCTAATCCTAGTCATCCCATCCAAAACAATACCGTAACCTTTCAGTTTAACTCTGGGTGGTGGAACTTGCTGTTAATCAACTGAATAAACGGCTGATTTTGCATGGAGGTCTTCCTGTGCTACACATTACATATTGAAAGGGATGTCTGCAATGTTGGTTTGTGAATTGAATTAAATTTTTCTCTACGTTAGCCGACTATCATAAGAAGATTTAAGCAAAGGAATTTGATTACAGAACTTCTTGACCACCTTGTAACCTAGGTACGTTCACTGGAGGCAAATTGAGAAGATGAGCATCCAACTTTCGACTAAATGCGTTGATTATCAACTAACATATTTTGAAACCTGTTTCATAGCAAATAACCGCAATTGCTTCTACAATGGTCATGTTAGAAGGACAGCAAGGAGTTGTGTGTTGCGGGATGCCGATCTTTCAAAGTCAACTTGCCAACTGATTTCTGTGTACATGTATATACATATAAACGTAAGCACTGTCTGATCGGAAAAAAAAGAGCTTCATATAACAACAGGTCAGGGTAGTTTGAGTTGCTATTTTGAGTGTTTGTGCGGAACAAAAATTTTCTATGGATAATATAATTTAACAGACTGCCAAGAGTATAGGGTAAACGCTAAATAACCTTGAAGAGGCTGAGTTAGTGTTGCGGCTAATTATGAAGCAGTGCTTCCGGATTTTCCTGTTTGCCCGACTGTAGAATTGACAACCCATGTTCTTCATTAAAACGACCGATCTGAAATATGTTGGACCAACCGTTGATGCAGACGTTAACTATTTTTACCAGACTAATTGTCATCGCAAAGGCAGACAAACTGATGGATATGGTCACGTGATAGAACGGTTGGATGGATATTTATTCACCTCATGTCAAACTTACTTCCCTGTTTTTAAACAAAACACAATCAAGTGTCAGACTGTTTGCCGTCCAACATTGATTAAATGCGTGTGAAACACAACAGTAATTAGAGTATTTTCACGAAACTGATTTGCTTAGAAGAGTCACCGCTATGGGTACTGCACACATTATCGATCTACATGTTGCATTTGAATAAGGATTAGATTGCCCAGGTGTTTGATCAGTCCCAGTACCAAGCCATATTCCCCTGTGACTACTATTCAGATTACCTCTTCACCTTGGTTTTGGTTATGTGGCTTACTATCTCCATTGTTATTGTGCCAAGATTGATATCATGCACATGGGTGTTTTTCTCTTCAATCAAACACCTTACAGGATGAATTCCAACTGTCGCCCTATCCAGTATGTCAGTTTGATCCAAATACTTCACACCCAAGTTTGTTCGTCAAAGTTTAGAGCAAGGCTGCACTTTGTTATTTTGATTAAAAACATTCCGGACTCAAAATTGAGAACAAATATGGATTTGAACTTGTTTTATGGAATTCAACAAAGATATGCAATAACTACACCTGGTGCAACAACCGATTATTTGGTTCCAATATAATATTAGTGTTTTATCGAGTTACATTTCGCATTTTTGATAAATTGTTGAAGCGGCAGTAAGAAGTAAATAACTTTGTAAATGCTATTTTAATATTCCACTGATTATTACTTATAGATTGGTAATTTTCCAAACATTTATTGGCACTGAGAGAAAACGTTTTTATATCAAATTTGTTAGAAGTGATCAATACGGTGATTCCTCAGTGATTGTTTTGGTCGACAGTGCTCGGCTAAATCATCTCCCACCTTGCAATTAAATGACCTTGATGAATCATCACGCAATAACACCTGGTTTATTAAAAAAATTGGCATAAAGAATAATAATTTTTTTCCGAAGATTAAATAAACTGCTCGTGCCTAGATGCTGGCTGAAGTTAACAAGGTGTGACTATATACAAAATTTAATGAATGAATTGGATGAGAACATAAATACGTTTACATAATCAGAAATAATGGTGTAGTTTACAGTCGAATCAGACTTACAGGAACGGTTTTATGAAATCATAATGCACATTATACAGTAATGATCTTCAGACGTTAGAACTAAATTTGTAATATATGGATCATGGCTGTCTCAGATTACACCAAATATTAAAGCTATACACACCTGGAATAATTCCGTTTGAAAGTAGTCTCACAATATTTCGATCACCAAACAATTACTTACGATATAGCAAATGGCCTAGTAAAAAGCCGTAGGACTTTTGACGGTTACGGGCACTGGAAAGCAACTGTTAACAAACGAGGGCAGACTAGTTTCTTATTCCAACTCACGATCTTGAGGTACACACGAGCTAGGCTAGCTCTCATTGACTTTACACCCAAATTGTCTCGAGAAAATTAATTTCCTATTCAAATCTTTTAACTCGAGACAACATCCGTTGTTCACTGAACCTAAATAATCGTTCAAACCATACTGAAATACTTTACTTTGCCTAACTTTTCCGTCAAAATTTTCCCCAGTCTATAAAGTGTGTTTCTTTGTTGGGTATGATTTTAGTAATAAAACGGAACTTCACATTTTGTAACAACTGTACAACCTTGAAATGTCTAGCCTACTACCGAACGCAAATAGCCCAGTTATAAGTAACCACTCAATATCATTTGAATTCAAATATAGTACACTGTAAAGGTGAACACTTTGCAATCCAATCGATTAACTTTTTCTGCGAAAAACCTGTTACAATCATGTTGATTAGTATCCATGTTTATAACTCAATATTTGTACTCCCATTTTTGCCATTCTAATCCTATCACTCTGATAAAAATGTTAATTTCGTCACACCAGCTTCTTTACTCTTTGTTTTAATTCAATGATTGCTAATAAATCATCAGTTCATTTACCATTAGTTAGTAAAAATATATCCGCTCCTCTAGGGAGGCACACTGGCGCCAAAGCTGATGGAGATACTACCAACTCATCAACAGAGCGAAACAGCATTTCACATACAAATTCTTCCGCTCATATTATCAAAATTTTCTTCTTATGCCAAGCAGTGCTAACAATGGAGTTTAAGGTGGAACCTGGCATTCATGTGTACTAGTGATCTATCTGAGCAAGTTTAAAACCGATTGGTGATATTAACAGATTGATTCACTATTCTGTCAGATTCAAAGTCTAACGAACTATAAGAAGCATTACTATATAGTCTGTCCTACAAAACAAGATTTTCAACCTCATTGCGTTAGACACCCAATCAATTGATTTTTGTTAAACTGGAATTGTATTATTGTGCATAGGTTATGCAGACAAACAACAGTTGAGGCAATAAAATCTTTCCAGAATATATATATCATATTTAGGCTATCTTGTTTCAACTTCAAGCCGTAAATTTTTCAGCATATAGCTCTGTCGTTCTTTTTTTCTGTCTGTACTGATGGAACCCCAACAATCGCGGAAGCAATCAGTCCACTTCAGACGAATTGACACTGGCGATACTGTGATGACTGGCTAGAGACTACTTAACAGCCATTACGACGAAAAAACCGTAACCCGCTCTCACCAACATGGGGTATATTGAATTACTGTTTATCAATGATCTTTTATGTAATGTAAACTTTGGCGGATTGATCTTTCGGATTTGCCGTATGTACACGAAAGTGATCTCGGATATTAACTTCTGAGACGAATTGTCCTTTCTGAATAGGGAGGAAGAAGATGCCAAGCTCGAGATGGAACTGTGAAATTTGGTTGTCAGGCGAATAAATATCTTCTAGTAAATCATTTCCCCTTTTGATATCCATAAGTCATAACACTGTTATAGCTTTCAATGTGGTCGGCTCCGTTTGACCAGCTACCGCTGGTTTAAGTTAACGGTACATTTTGCTTAAACAGAGAAACTGATCCAATTCCCTTATTACGTGAGTATTGTATCGTGTGATTTGGTGTGATAACAGCTCAAGGTGTTGGTGTTGCATGCCTCAGAGAGGGTTAGCTTCTAGTCACTGATATTTACTTTCCGCAAAACATTAACCAAGATCAAGTTGTTATTTGACATATAGACTTAATAATCTAGAATTAGTGTAAACCAACAGTGGAACATTCAAGAAGTCGAGTCAACCTTACTTCACGCCATTCACTAGTTATATAGTTAAAGACAACCAGTAATGCATACTCTTTTCAAGACCTAGAGTTAAACTCACGCCTAGCTATTCACGAAATATCAGTGATGATCACTGCGTCACAAATCAAACAGAAGGCTAGAGCAACTGAACTTTACGGTGGTGAGTTCTTGTTATCAGTATGTATACCACAGTCCGGCCTCAAAACAATGTCTTGCGTGAAAACATAAATTAACGGTGAAAAACTCAAGAAGAAATGAGAATATTTTAGTTCCCGAACATGATAAAAATGTTGGTAAATTGATGTTCAATAAAGCAGACAACATTATCAAAATGTACATCATACTAAAAGATTAGACCAAGTTTCGGAAAATGGACGGTTAAAGATGTGAAACATCCCAAGTCGAAATCCTTACTGTGTTTAAAACAGGACAGAGTTATTGATTCGACTTCATTTGAAGGAATTCACCCAAATAATCCCATGTTTCCCAGGCTTTACGGATAACCCAAAATTTCTAGGTGTGTTACACCACTCAGACAAGTTTTTGACACACGTGAACTCTCCATGGCGTTCACTGGTAATGTGGTTATCATACAGATTAGCTCCTGTCAGGCGACAACTTTCAAAGCATAGCTTACACGATTCCTGCAATTCTGTGAGTGCATTCACAGACAGAAGTTCAGTTGGGAAATTACTAACTTCTGTCAGTGTTCCATTCTTGTTTACCAACGTCCCGTTAAACCGGACCACAGACCATCTTATATTATATATATATATATTTATATCTTATATCACCAATAGAGATCAAACGGCCACTTTATCTGTACACTTAGCGTGCACATTAAGTTCAACGAAAGAATTTATCGACAAAATGGGATCACCCTTCCGATCACTATTTTTCAGATAATTTCAGGGGAAAATTGGAAGCTGGAAAGCGATCATCGGTAGGTCAATTCAATTTTGCTGAGAAATCCGACCGATATCTTGGCTAGATTCAACATATGCAATTTTTATTGAAGACTGAAATGAACAGCCAATGAGGCTTTTTGGATGTACGTATATGTTGCCGTGCTGATGGCTCAGTTCAACACGTGATACACAGAAAGGGTACTTGGAATGGCCAACACATTCCTTTTTAACAGTATTGTACCACTCGCTCTGGAAAGAAATCTAATTAACTGTTTTACGGTGAGACCCGTAAGATTGTGAACGGTTGCTACTATTGCAGAGGAACTGGCATCAGTACATACATTGATCATACATAGTGGCTACTCGAACTGGTTCATAGTCAGAGCCATTCAACAACAGAGTGAAAGAGAACAGTTGCATCTAACAGCAGTAAAATTTACACATTGGATTACCTTCAAGAAAACTTTGTTATTCGAAACAGGTGCAGTCGATACAACCTTTTGAGACGTCGAATTATATGTCCGTTTTACTTTCAATCCTGTTTTGTGCTCACGTCCAAAAGACTAAGTGCCTGCTTATGCATCCTCGTTCCGGGTATATAAATAGCACTTGCTGCTGTGGAACTAGTTATATCAGCCACATAACCGGATGCTTATCTGAAGGGGTCTGTGAACAACACAGACTTGGCTCACACGTGAAATAACGAAATAAGTCAAAAGCGCCGCAACATCGCACCCGGTTGATTCAAATCACTCTGACAATATGATGATCAAATTTCAGTCATTCCGTAAAGTTAAGGTCACTCAGTCGAGGACAATGAGACGTAGGATTCTGGCCACAACTAAAACTATTGAAATTCGCTTGTACAAGGTATCATCAAGCACCGCAAAATATTTCATCAATGCTTTCGAACTGTGTTGTTTGAGTGAGTACTTGGTTATGGTTTGAAATTTATATGAAGTTCGATTCGATGAATCACTGTGAAACAATATGTTCAGTAGATTATTTTTTTCAGTGTGTATTCTTCAAAGATTTTCGCCTGTTTACTTCATTGAAGTGGGACACACGAAATGGGTATCGGCGTTTATATCTAAATATTACCAACTAATATGAGAATCGGCGGTAATTTTAGCGCTATTCTTCAGGCAAAGGTAGATGGAATTGTTTATGTTGAAATGTGTTTCTGTGTTAAACAAACTTACCACTGTCCAGAGTTACATCCAACGACTCTGACGTTTGAAATTGCATACAGAGGCTTGTTTTGCCCACTCGACTTGCCCCGAGTACCTGCACAGTTAGCAGCTCATTGAGGTTGAACGTATCTGCACTTGGAGGCGAGCAAGACTGAGGTGATCCCTGATTAGAGTGGAACACAACTGCCCAGGATCTGGAGCGATTACGCAATTCCGGCCGGAGTGCATTTGGTGAATGTAACGTGGAACCAGGTGACCTTGACAATGGTGGCCTTTGACCATAGTCTAATGTGGATGAATTGACCAATGTCGTCGTGATAGCCGGGATCTCAACCACCTCGTTGTCGCTCAGTGATGAATCTGAATGATTACTCAGGTCGTCCGTATAAATAGCTGGAGTTGCACTCACGCTTGGTCTTGGTAGACAAATTGAGGTACGATACAAATCCGAAGGATTGATTGATTTATATAATTCTTCTTGTGGCATATTTTGATCTCCTTTGCTGATTATCTGCCCGTCCTTTTTACGGTGAAAGCGACGAACTGTGACGAGATTGTCATCATCAGCTGCACTATCCGAATGTCGTCCTGGGGAATGTGGATGCCCCCTATAATCAGGTGACAAAAATGTCGGATACACTGCAGGGGCTGAGGGCCGATAGCCTGCCTTAGGAGTGGAAGGCGTCCTTCGAGTCTCTTTCATTGAACCAGCTCGGTTTCTATCCGCACGAACTAGCGTAGGACTGGCTAATGAGGCTCTGAAAATTTCTTGTGGACCCATTTCATAATGAGACATGTCACCTGTGGTAGATTTTGGTTTATTTGGGTTATACTGATAGGAGGCGGGAATACGGCCAACTTCTGCCGGCGATCTTCCATTGGGTGAGCATTGTGAGTAATGTCGATCGGCACCAATGGGCGACCTTGTTGTACTCATGTTCCCAGATGATCGCTCTGCTCTCTTGTGTACAGCGCGACGCGATTCTCGAAAGCTTGATGAGCGTTTTACGTTGCCAATTACCGGACTGTTTAAATGGTCTCCGTAAGTTTGGCGTCTGCCAGGGTCGTAGTTCTGGCAACCTGGTGATAAACTGTCTCTCGGGGAACGCTGTGCAATTTGACAAAACCTTTCAAAATCATCATTGAATTCCATTGTGTGAACAAAACTACCAAGGAGCAACTTGCTGGCTTGTATTTTTGTCAAAATGTCCCAGCAGTCGCATCATCAAATTTAAACATCGCGAAAGGTGTCAACAATTTAGCAAGCGTATATTGACCAATCCTATGCGTGGGTTATATCATCCAAACCTACCAATGCCCAGGTTGTAAGTCAGTTTGGCTTTCTCTGCCCCCATTGGAATGTTTCCCATCTATGTGTCCTTCTCACTTCCTTGTCTGACTGACTCTTATATGTTATAATTTGTAGAATTTTAAATAGCCTGATTTCAAGGACACTTTCGGGTCACGGTGGGTAAAACTGGCATTTCAAGGTCGGTTATTAAGGGGAAGAGACAGGGTCAAGTTACGGACATCTCGAAAATTTGGACGCTACATCTGGATAGTTTTCCACACACTTAGTCACTGAACCAAAATCCAGATAGAATTTCAGTATTTCAATAGTGTGTGTTTCAGTATTGCACTGCCGTTAAGCTGTGGATCCACACCTAAACAATGTATGTTATGCATATATGAAAAAGATTTAGGATTTGTGCAAACAACCATAATTCCCAATTCTGTTAACCGGTGTGGCAGATTTGCTAATACGAGGAAACTCCGTTGACACTTGTTTGAATCAAACAAAGCAAAATGCAGTAATGAATTCTGATCGAGTCATAAGAGAATTGAAAACAGGTGGTTATTTTCAGTGAGATTTGTTCACAACATTATCCTTATACAGTGCTTTTTCCAGAACTCGGTGCCCGCGAAGAAACAATGCTGCGACATAAACAGAGTTTTACTTCAAGCACGCTGCTTCAAATTACATAATGAAGCGTCCTAGGGAATGGTGTGGGCCTAGATCAACTTCATAGTGGTGCTGCATGGTAGCGCTCTCGGACGATCCGCAGCAGGTACACACAGTGACTGCAGGGCGTATACCTGGCCTGTGTACATTAAGCCATTTCTGAACGAAATCAGTACAATTGTGGTGGATTGTCAGGTCGGAGGGGCAAGGATTCAAACACTCGGCGGAATGCCTGAACACGGGGGGTAGGCACGTCCACAAACCCTCAACGATCGGATGGCGGACAACAAGGGCAATTGGATGAGTCATCGCTCAATCAGATGGGACTAACAGGGGGAGACATGACGCGCAAAATATGGTGGACGACCAAATAGGAGGCGCGATTATTCCAACACTCGGGGGAATATATCGACATGGTCGTGGAGGGCAGTCAAAGCTCACAGTGGATAGATGGAAGACAACACGACCGACCGGAATAGCCATCGCTCAACCAAATAGGACGAACGGACGAAAATTTGCAGGCGGAAAACCCCCGATTAGAAGGCGCCGATCACCCACATAGACAACGCAGAAGGGCACACGACCTGGGGGGTGTTATGGATTGGAATTCTGACTCATAAACGCGAGCGTGCGCATAGCATGCGAACTAGCGTGTTGGACAATAAAGATTGTGCATTATTGCACGCCTTTTCGCTGCACAATGACCGAGCAAACCAAAGTCTAGGGTTAGTAACCACAATACAGCTTATTCATGTAGCCTGAATGTCGAACATGCTTTTGTTCCAATTCTAATCAAAGAATGCAGCGGTCTTGATGAGTTCAGTGTGAACTTACATGTGTGTTGGCTAGCACCTAGTTCATTGGGTAGTACACGCCAAACGAACGTCCCCTTAAAAGTCTACTTGGACGACTGTACGAACTGTTTCAGCGGTGGACTCGACTAATAGGATTGCAATATTTACCATTGTCTTGACCAGGTTACAGCACGTATTGTAGTTCCATGAGGAGTCCTGTGCCCTGTGTCTGTGTTAATGTGTAATTAACCCAGAGGCGTTGAATCGATGTCTTGCTTTTGTGTCTTTAGCATAAGTGACTACCACCGGTGTTGCATGAGCTACGAGATCTTTGGGCTCGAAATTTAGGGGCACGAGGTCATTGACGTGACTGACAAAATTACACCGTGAGCTGAAGACAGTTCAAACACAAATAAAGGACAGATCACACCCGTTCACTATTTTGGAGGTTCTTGAACAACGAACTAAGTTAACAGAATTCCATAAGTTATAGTCTTCTCTGTGGACAACAAGATCATTTGCCTGTTAACAGTGCTGATTACGTCAGGTTCAATAGAGTCTATAAAACAATGTGGATGTTATTAACACTCAGTAGGCCTGCACAGAGTTGTGCGGTCTGCCTCACTATCCTAGGAGATATTTGAACCAATAACTACATACTACCTCCTGATAATAGTGAGTAATCTGATGTTTCATCCGTTATGTTGATATGGATCTCAGATGGTATGTCTTCCTGCTAATCGTGGTGTTGAGGTTAATGTCTGAATAATTTGTGGGTCTGTAATGATTGAGAATATCCTAGTCAACGGGCAACTGCGTTATTAATCTACGGCAAACACAGACTGAGCTATTTTTATCACCCCCAGTAGATATTTCAAAATTCTCATCTAGTTATAGAACATAAAGTGTAGCAAACATGGTTTTAATAAAATCCTATCAGGCTGCCACAGTTATAAAAAGAAATGAAACTAAAACAGTAAAATGCGAAACTTGGTATTGGTCAAAATTCACACCACCTCAATTTTGTGTTTGTGAACTCTGATTCAGCGTTAATTGCCTACTTTTCAATCGGGTGAGTCAGCTAATGATCAGGGCAATTGCAGCGACTGAACAAAGTTTTTCTGTCCACACAAGGTTGGATTACGTAATCGAATGACAGTGATCGCAGTAGTAACCGACGTTCGCTGGCGAACAAGTTTTGACAGATTCGGTAGAACCCTGTAGATAATAGTGAACAATCGATCTCTGTTGACCTGATAATCGCTGTCAGCCAGGTGACCTACACTGGCACTTGTGATTGATTTTCTCACCTGCCCCAACCTATGCTGGATGACGGTCTCCGATTCTTGTAAACCAATGCTGAGTCGTACGACCCACTTAGTTTGCTGAACAGTCGCAAACGAACGCATAAATCACCATGGGTATCTAGACACACAAACTTCCTTCACTGCTTGCTTCGGGTCAACTCGTCACCGGAAACTGGAAACACAGATAATGCGGAAGTGAATACGCTATAAAGGGGCAACTAGTTGCACATGTTTATCTTGCCTTGATAATGACGGTGTGACGTGGTTTGAGTAAAATAACGCTCCGGGTTATGATGTGATGACGACAGCCGTTCCTACTAGATTTATACCTGTCTGTGGTTAGAATCTTTGACCTATTCTGAAGGAAACAAAATAACTGCCGTGATAAATCCAGTCAGTCACCATGTGAGAAGAATTTCTGTTCAAACTGGCGTTTACCAGTGCTGTTTTCAGTAGTTTTACGGGAATTCATATTTTGTGAACTGGACGTCACAGATTGACCATGTTTACAGTGTTTCGCAATCTCACAGACTTCTCAGTCAGCTCCAATGGAAATAGCCAGAATAAACCAGATCTGAATGTTGATTTTGCGATAGTTTGTCAGTAGTTTCCAATTCTGGCCAACTACTATATGTCAGCATTATATGCAGTTATTCTAATTTACTGATCTGATTAGCCAGACCGCACGAATCTTGTACAGCTACTGAGACAAAATCGGAGGATATTGGCTATATAAGGAAACAAACCCACCTGCCGATTTCCACAGTATGCAGTTCGTAGCTGCCGAGTAGGGATCCTTGCTATATAAAGAACCAGGCTGGTGATTTGATGTAATATACATTTTTTGTTTTGGCCACTTGTTTACACCTGTTAATAATGCAATCACATTTCACCTGAGGTCACGTCAATATCTCACCATCTGTGCATATTTAATCATTGAATCTAATGTGTCACTTCAGATATTAGATGACCTCAGAAATCATAATTCCGTGGACTTGACTAACTGACCCTTGGTTTGGAAATTATTACAAGCTGTTGACCGACATACGTGTTACAAATCTAATCAAACCATGCCCTCACTCAAGGAATTACATAAACAGATAGATTGAAACATGATTCAGAAGAAAAGTGTTTATGAAATATGAATATGGGAGAAAAATCAGATGGACTGTGTGTAGTTGGCAATGCTTGTGAGTGTCCAAAAGATATTTTTTCTGGAAAGTGCATACCAAGTAACACTGTTTGGTAGAAGGTAATGAACTAGGTCACCTAAAAGGATATCATCTCATTTAGATAGCTGCCCGGTAGATTGCATAAACAAAGTCATCATCGAGAAGACTGGTTAAGATGGTGCGCGAAAATTATAACCACCGAATGAGTACGCACCGATGCATAAAGCCTCAAATTACAAACAAGGTTTCCGACAAAACAAGGAAAACAAGACAGAGAATGGTTTATTGATGTAAATAAAATAATCAAGTTAACAATTAGGGTAACGCTAAAACGCCAGTTCTTAAGCCAATGTTCAATCAACGTTTTTTAAGTCAGTACTTATATTATAGTGGGCAATATTTGAGCAAAACAGTGTACTACCCTGATAACTTTCGTAGCTCAGAGTATGGTTACTGTTGGGTTACCTCTCGAGCTGGCTGACATTGTGTCAATGCGGCATCGTGTGAATCGAAATGACTATTCCCAAATTTCTGTTCTATAGTGTTGATTAGGAATTCAAAGGATGAAGCCAGTAGGCGAAATGTAGAATCTGTAAGTGTCAAGTGTCCGAAAGCGACATGTTTAAGGTTCAATCGGTCAACATTAGAATGTAAATGGTAACTGTTCGTCTATTTGTCCGCCATCAAGATAGTGGTTTCGATCGAATTATCAACCTGTCCTTCTGGTTTATGAACGATCCATACATTTTTCTAGGTCTACATGTTAGTTGACTGAATGCTACATTACTTGCCAATCTTCAATGAGCCCGCGTGCATACCTGGTTCGCATGGTGTTTATTGTCAGTAACTGCCCGAGTTTGTTCAATTTTCCTGTTGTTTAACTATTGTAGCACATTCTTTGTCGTTCTCTGGCTACTCTGCAAATAGCCTTTACTGCTTCTTCATTCGGAAATTCATCTTTGACGTAATTGATTATTTTCTGAGTGTTGTTGCTAGGTTATGCATCATTGTGATCCCCAGTGACAGTGGAAATTTTGCATTTGTTTCTGAAGTGTGCAGGCAAATCGTCTCACCATGAGGTCTTCCTACTTCCAGTGAAATAAAATGATACACCGTTAAACGAAGTTTGTTGGGTTATACATAAAATGCTTAACAGAGCGTTTTCTTCTGTTTTCTTTTCTCAGTTTCGAAGAGCTGCAGTCAATTTCTGTTTTGAGAAACAGAATTTCGATACAAATTTGTTTGTGTGTTACAAGATTCTTGCTGAAAGAATTCGAAGTTGATCGGTCTCTATCGGTTTTCTGTGCACAGTGAAGTTCGTATGAGGAATGTCCAGTGGTCTAACTATGAGATATATAAATGATAGCTGACAGTTACTCTCTTCTCTTTCCTAATGAGCTGCCTTCTGATGAAAACATTGTTAAGAACTAAACGAGTTTAACGCAGTCAAAGAGATCATGGGCTCAAATTCGTTATACAACTGCCTCTGTTACAGTTACATTATCTCTTGCCCATTTATTGTCTGTAGACAACATGAGGGCCATTGTTGTTAATGAGTTCACTGAGACTTTGTAAATCAGTTGTTAGTTTAACAGAAAAGTAACATTAGGCAACTCCTAGCTGATGCTTATAGTATCGGCGGAATTCTAACGGTTAGCATAATCTACACATTTAACACTTTCCTTCCGTTTTCGCATTGATCAACGAGTCCCGCATATTAACCACCCACATTTTTGGCAGAAAACACGACCCTGATACACAAACATAGAACAAACGGCATACTTAAAGTCACAGACCAACTAAGAAGCACGGACTTAGAATGCCGACGATCGATCATCGAGATTGCACCAGTTGTTCAGTCACGCACACACGTGATCAATCTATCATATAGGAGCAATATGGTTCAACAGATCGTACTGTATGACGACATCTCAGTCTAGATGGAGAAATGTCGTGTCAAGATTGAATTTTAGTATACTTCCAAGTTCGCTAAGTAGTTTTGCTTACAAAATTAGGTCAATTTAAGTAAAATCATTGACATATGAACTACAAAATATTGTCTACTGTCAAGAAGGTGATAAGTTTGTGAAGAAACAATATCGGCGGCCAAATTAAATTAGCCAGTTACGAAGGATACGGGTACATTCCAGTGAGAATGCTTCAATCTTTTTTCTATAATTCGTACTTTGAGGGAACTTAGTAGCCAGACAGAATTTCCAAACAAACTGCGAGGACGATTAACTGGAACTGGAACCAATCCAACCGTCTAGTAAATTTACACTGTTATTTTTGGAAAAGTCACAGACAAGAAATAAATGGACAGTGGGGCGCTGTACACGGCACGGCACTTTGCAGACTCAATATAACTGATCGATCCAATAGAAGTCCATCTCCGGGTTTAAAGGAGAGGTGGTTAGACGTTTTCAGTGAACATTTAGACGTGTAGAACATTGGATAATCATAGGATTTTGGCCATGTCTGTCACCATGGAGAAAAATATCGATCTTTAATTTTACATATAGCTTCTCTAATTAATCACCAAATGCATAGTGTCCACAGTTCATGGGTGTAATTTGTAATTCATTTTTGTACGTTTTGGTATATATCGTTCGGTTAACTTCATTTGTACACCTGTTTTGAACGTTCACTTTTCGAATTTGATCGACAACAAGAATAAATTGGAATTACCACGCACCATCTGTCTTCTTCATTCGTGTGAATATTTTGGCTGATGAAGTTGTAAGACCACGAAGTATTTTAGCTCCGTGTATCGACTGATCTGTCGATGCTTCAAAAAGAAACACTAGACTCCAGTTTCGCTCTCATTAGAGCGCGTCAGTAGTGCATATCACCGCCACTGCCGGGACTTGAACCACGGACACGTTGTTCATGAGGCAACCGTGTTTACCATTCCGCCAATGACCTCCCACTAGACACGACCGAATTATCATATGTGAACACTCAACCACTTTCGCTTGTGAGTAATGATCAAATTGCCCGGTCGACTCGAGAGGAGACACAGTTACTGTCTGTTAACTCCAGTCGAAGACCACTCGACTAGGACTTCTCTGCAAGTTGAAATCACAGAAACCACTGACTTGTTGAGCGGTATTTGATTACTGACGAGTAGTGGGGGATTTTGATTTTCGTATGGATTGAACATCTGGTGCTTTTATTTTCGAAACGGCCCGACGGAAACGTATATGGGAATGCGACAGCTGCGACCAATTGTGGGTGATGTTCAAATTGGAATGAACCAAATCCCCGACCACTCATCAGTGATCTAAAATATCGTCCAGCACGTTTAATGAGATCGGAGACCTCGACCTGTCTAGGAAGTTCTAATCGCGGGGTTATCGATTGGAGTTAACGGACAGTAACTGCGTCTCCATTTCGAGACAATCGGGCAATCTGATCATTACTCACAAGCGAAAGTCGTTGAGCTTTCACATATGATAATTCGGTCGTGCCTAAAGTGAGGTCAATGGCACAATGGTAAACATGGCTGCCTCATGAACAGCGTGGCCGCGGTTCTAGTCCCGGCAGTGGGGATGATATGCACTACTGACCAGCTCTAATGAGAGCGAAACTCGAGTCTAGTGCTTCCTCTGTTCGAAAGGGGCCGAACGAAAAGTCTATGGGAATGCGACAGCTGCGATCTATTGTGAGTTATGTTCAATCTATATGGATATCATATTTTGTTCATTTTTTATCAGTTGATTCATTAGGCGATCACAGATGGCACAATCACATAGAGAGACAATAGAGTTACATCGGTGTGTCTTTCAGCATTTTTACAAACAGATTCGGCCACCAATCAACCAGTTGATGACGGTTTGAGGGTCGCACTACGCCACTCTTGCTCCTTGTTTTGACCGCAGAGGGCAAACATCATTTCGGTCGATTTGAGGTCATGGTAGCGAGACGCCTGAGCCAAACTTGTGGTGACATAGTGCTGGGTCATGCAGCTAATAGCCCAAGCAGCACAGAGCATTCTCACAGAGATAGTGTGTACAGTGTTCACCTAATGCATATTGTCGCTCAGATAAACGCGGATAGTTATTTCGACTGGTCTTGTCCCACGGTATCCCAGCCAATGTAAATGAGGCTCCGCAGTACGTTTTGAGATCTGTTTTGGCGGCCGAGTTGCCGATTGCTTGGTTCAGTTAATTTGGTAGCTAGTTTGCGGCGTTGTTACATTTGAACAGCACTGGTAAAGCAGAAGATTATTTCCTACACCCCTTACTTCTGGTTTAGGTGGCGTTCTCATCATAATGCTAGACATACATCGTTCCGAGTAGCCATCACCAGAAATCGCTTTTAGTATCAATTCACGGTGACTGACAGTCATATCCAGTGAAAGTTTTGCAAGCCCTGTTAATCAGGCAAGGCAGGAAATTCGTTTTCTGTTTAAAAGTCATGAAAATATGGAAGTTTGCTCTATCCAGTCTCGGAAGCATTATTGAATAATGTGTTCATTCGTAGTTGCTGATGTACACACAAGAAGGACCTAAGAAGGATTTTGAGTCCCATTCCCAAGAGTAGATTCAACAGACCAGTGGTTGCGATTGTACATGCGCACAAAACATCAAAGATGGTTAAGATAAGTATATAATCTACTTATCCATGACAATAATTGAACTGGTTGATAGTACATTGAAGCCAGACGATGCAATCTTTGTCATCGGCCGTTTTCGTCCATTATTCTTGTTTCAGGATCAAACATTAAATCAGGGTGAATTATTTCAACTTCATGCGTACCTTGCTGACATTGATGTGTTGTTGCCGAAGTCAGCAGAAAACCGACTTCTCTGTTCGAATGCTTGAATGCTTAAAAACGTTGGAGGCTAAACGTTGTGAGAAGACCGTTTTTACGTCATACTTATTGACGGTTGTATTGGAAGTAAGTCAGGCCTCACGTCGGCGTACCAATTTGACTGCTGACAACTTCTAGCGAGGAAAAACTTAAATAGATCAAGGTGTGTAGATTTCAGGTGCCCTGGAGAAATCCTAGTGTGATTACCTGCTGTCACAGCACTTTCATGGAATGTTTCATGTATGACAATATAGTTGTTGCACGTCACTCTATCCAAAAGTCACAATAATTGATCACCTGCTATAGTACACAAACACACGTATAGTCTATCAGAGGTTAACAAATAAGCATATTTGTAACAAATACGTCACAGGAAATTTGCAATATTTAACTGCCCCGTTGGTGAATATGTACACAGCAGGAACCCCCATCCCTTCCAAATCATGCATCGAGGAGGCTTGAAGTGGTCTCGCATTGCAGATTCTGTCTGTGAAGACAATATTCTAGGTCAAGCAGTCCATTTAGGCAGTCTCCAAAACTGTTGGGCTTTCCCTGCATGATGGATCACTGTAGCACCTGCCACCGATTGTGTGTGCACTGTTTTTCAGTGAAGAACCGCAACAGATGTGTAGTTGAATAGTACAAAGAAAACGTAAAGCTCACGAGATGAACTCATTTCATACAGTTTTCAATCGCAAACCTGCAATACTTAAAAATGGGAATGTACACACAGTTAACTGATAACAAGTTACTAATTACTGGTGGTTTTCTAGGGTCACCTTGACCATGGTTAGGAATATCAGGTGATGGTTATAAACAAGCTGACGGATGGGCAGCGAGAAGCCCACTGAGTGCACTGCTTGCAGGTAATTTCAAGGCAAAACTGGAACCATAAGCGTCAGAGGCAATCGAACAGATTGTTTTTTTACAAGGGATACTTGGATGATATCCTGATAAACGCGAAAGATCAGGATCAACTTGAAAACCATTTGGTCAGGGTTAACTCACTCAATACCAACAGTTGTTTTAGGTGTGAATATTTAAAGGATGATTTAATGGCATTTCGTGATGTGTTAATTAGCAAAAAGTCAGATGGAACGATGAGTCATGCAATACATTGAAAACATACGCGGACCGGACGGTATATTGAATTCATCAGCTAATCGGCGATGTATCGTGAACGGTCTCTAGTTTGACCGTTGTTCTTCAGAGCTAGTAAAACATGCACGACCAAGACAACAGAGGAAAAATTACGATTATTGAAAGGTTTCGTGCTCGAATAACTGTCCGGACACGTTCATCGAGCATCACAACCAAGTGCACGTCCATAAGTAGGCCCAATCTACCGTACGGAAGAAGACGGTTTTCATTGGGTTACCCTACAGAGTTCACAGGTCGTTTCGATAGATGTATTTAGCATGCACAGTTGAGTTAGCTTCTCTGCGGTAAACAAGATAATGTTTTATTGAAGATAAAGTATGGGTTATTCGGTTGTGTAGAAGTGGTACGTCATTCATTAAAGCTTTCTTCTTGTTGTCAGCTTTGGCAAGTAGTATAACTCGGAAGGGGAAACTAAACTTCTTGGCAGGAAAGGATGTTGTCCGCGAACAGATTATTTAACTGCTCGTCTGCAAATACGTGAATCCGTCCCTCGGTTATGTTTTGGACTGAGGAAGACATGATTAAAAATCCAGAAAACAAGCAAATAGGGCAGCTGAAGTCAAACGCAAACATTTTGGTGCAAATAGTGTTCAGATTCCTAATTTCCATCAGAAAAACATCATTCTCAATACTAGAATGCTCAATGGAGTTCCATATTTAACAGATGATTTTTTAAAAAATCTGCGTTTATGCAAATGTCATGAACTTCAGGATAACTTAATTTAGTTTGGCACTGAGATATTATTTCGATTAGCATCATGATGTTCCGTGGTAGCAAGTACCAGCTGCTAATTCCTTAGCTAGGTTGACAAGAGAATAGAGAAGCAACAGACAGCGCGCTTTGCCTGCCTGGCTATTTTCGTGTCTTATTATCAAGCGGATGGCTGTGCACTTCCGTTTTCCCCCATCGTTGATTCTGACAATACATTTAAGATGGTGATTACAATTCATGAGTCACGGAATATCTTCCATACAATTGCAGTGCCGTGTGCATCACGTGAAGTGATCTACATGATGGGAGACTTTAAAAACCAGAATGGTGTCTTCACTCGTTTCACATTTGTCATTCCATTCCCTCTCAACGGCAATTAATGTGTTGTTGCGTGAAAATTTCATTTAAAGTTCATGTAGATTGTTAAACAGCATTGGAAATGAAACAAAATGTTCGCTGAACTTGTCTTTAGATAAACAGTTCAGCAGCTTCGAGGGAACGAATGATAACATCGACAGGTCCGGCTCAAAGTGGTAAACAAGGGTTTGTGATGGTAGATTTTATTATGCAACATGGGATCCAATGTAAAGAACGCTGGTTTTGAGAAAATGGAATAGTATGCTGAGCAATAAGAATGATGTGATTGAACAACCTCAATGAGGAACGTGGTATATTCAGCTTTGAATGATCCGACTATTTGAGGCATTTCATATGTGACCACATTACCGATTTCACTCTATCTTCAATCCAGTCATTAGTGATTGCAGGCAATGACGTTCTCAAACCTGTTCACAAACGAATTGATTGGCATGAAACAAATAACTTATTCAATTGTTTCCAGCGAGCTTTTATTCTTGTACCGTTAAAGATTTGTCAAGTAAACATCCGTTTTCAAAATTCTACCACTGGCTGGTGAGTTATGATGGCGTGGTATGGCTTTTGTGTAACCGTAATCCATAATTATATGTGAGTTTGAAAAGCGCCTTCAGGGAACACTGCTGTACCTACACATATCTAAATACATATGCATATATAAATATGTATACATAAACCAAGATTCACTAAGGAAATAGGCTATATAGATTAACTCTTTTTAGGATGGAAAATCAGACCTCAACTCAAACTGAAGATGTGAAACCGTAGCAAAGGCAATAAAGGCCAACACATAGCTTAACAAGGGGTTTCGGTCGAAGAAAGTGGGGATTAAAAGTGGCAAAGAGAAAGGATTGGTTTGCGATGAATCTGGGTTTGAAAGATTAGATTCATGTACGGGCAGGTAAAATACTCCCACGAAATGACAATGTGCACACATTTCTGGTTTCAGAATACGGGTGAAGATAATCTAATTTCTGCTCAGAAGGCAGAGTCACCCTTCTCTTGACAAGTTGCAGAGGAATGCTTAGGTTACCCGGTCACCCTGAGGGAAGTCACAATATAGCTTGTTCACTTCGGTTAGTAAATCTAAGTTCAAAAGTGCTCAGCAAGTTGAACTAGGCGAACTTATGACAATGTATGGCCGTGAAGTTGTCATCACCTATGCGTGAGGTTTTGCTTATATAAAATTTAGATCAACATTTACGCAAGTCATCAACTCAAAATAAGAAAGAACGAGCGTTAATCAATAATAGATTAACTACTGCCCGCGGTCAATAACATGGTGCAAATCCCCAGTACACATTTTGAAGATCACTTCAAAATTACATTCGATTTTATTACGAGATCCGTCTGATTCCATATACAACTTTTCGCTAGATACACTTATGATGTATGAGAATGATTTAACAAATGGTAATTTGTGTGAATTCCAGGGAAATCTAGGAAGGCAGTGAGCTTTCTAAGATCGTGAACAGAACACAAAAATGTTTTCTTACCGACTAAACACGACTCCGTTTGTGGTAAGAGTAAACCATCTTTCTGTGCTCCTCGTAACTACTTTGTTAGGTGAACAGGTGTTTTGTTCATTATGAAACGTAGCATAAACTGGATGAACTTACTTCACTATGTCAATTGAAATTGAAGTATAATTTGTGAACATGCTTTGATCGTTCAATCTGAATATCAATAATTCGATTGAAAGTTATGAAACGGTGGCTGTCTTGCCCATTTGTGATTTGGTTAACTATGATGAAGTGCCTAGAAATCTTCTTGAAGAAACCATTTGCTTACGTCAGATATTTGGGTAAAATCGGCAGCGGAGCAAACCTCGTATTCTTGAAACAGTTGGAAGCTTCTATCTTCACAATTTGTTCGGTTGTATTACCAATGTAATTGGCTATCTTTTTAAACTTTGAAGCGTGTAACTGGTGAAATGTAGCACTTAGTCCCCGAGATATGTGATTATCCTGCATTTACTAGGTAAGTATAAGCTGAATTGCACCCAATGTTCATGTTAGTGCTGTGCCTAACTATCAGATGAGATGTTCAGGTGTATTGTCGCTTATTGATCGATGGATGTATTCAGTGTACTATTTGTTACAACATGATTTCAGTACCTCCTATTTGTGGATGCTGAACCCACGAAAACCATGAAGCAGGTGCCATTTCCAAAAAATATCGTTCTGATGTTAAGCGATTGTATGTTACATAGATGATTCCGGTTATGATGGCCTCATGTTAGCTACTTAAGTCAAGCTTATTATGAAGTTTGTATAATGATAATCTTGCAGATTACTAAAAATGTGACGGTTAAGTGGATTCAAGGTTTGTTAGCGTGCTTCAAATTATGGACAGTCTAACAGTGTGCAATCATATCACGTTAGCTGACAACAACGACTTAACCTGGACCATTGATGCTCAATACCATCTTACTTACGTCGGTCGATTTGCAGTCCGTCGCTCATGGATAACGTTTGCAACCACACTGGTTTAGAGTGCGTTACTGGTATACAGTAGCTAATTTATAACCATGATTACAGTTTGATCACTCGTGTATATTATCCAAACCTGAAACACTTTTGAAAATCATCGTCTTGTAACTTTCCACACCAATTCATGCGAGACAATTTTCTCCGATTTATTAAACGAGCCACCTATATGCAAAAACATAGACATTTCGCAGTATGCGTAATACCTAATTAAAGATGAAATTAACTTCAAGCTCACTAAGGAAAGCTGAACATTGATCGAAGTAATGCTCGTGATCTCAGTCACCTCGTTAACTCTTAGTTCCTTTTATTAGATTACCACATTGACTTAAACGTAGGAGATATTATTAGAAACCAATTACACAGCCTATCTGAAGACACTGAGTTCATTTAATGACTGTTACTGGGTTATCCAAATGCAGAGATGGCTGCAAGTCACAAAATGATCAGTAAACGAAACAACTTTCAAACTTATCTGTGAAATAGTTGACCAGCTGAAGTCCTGCAATGAGCTGTGACTCGTCTCATGGAGTGGAGTACAGGTACAATTATAAAGCATTATAATACACGTGGTTGACAGATCAAGTGTAATGACTGGGGTTCTGATAAACTGTGCAACTGATAACCACAGCTACTTCAAAATGGTTAGTGTATCTGGATTAGAATCTAATCATTTTTGAACAGTGTCTGGACGGCTGTCGGGCAATAATATGAACGTTTGGGGAATTAACTTCTGTTCTTTTCCACCTGAGGATTTAGCTACATTCCGGCCAAAGTAGTGAAAACAATTCGGAAGATTTCGCTGGAACAAACAAGGCGGATTGAAAGAGGAGTGGATGCAGTGCTTCAGTACGAAACGGTTGATTGCTCTCTTGTCAAAAGACGTACAATAACGTTGTATATAAGCAAGTGGTCAGTTTCATTGATCCAGAATTATAAATCAGATTTCATGATACTACATCATTTCCCCTAAGTGACCGTTCCTTCTACTATTACCAGCCAGCATTTCCTGTTCATCTAGCTTGTTTCTTATGAGGGTATCCGTCTTGTTGAATATCGGTTTTTGTGCCCTCCGCATTCCCAAACTCTTCTAATAATGCTGCAAACTGAGCATCGACTGATGAAAAAAGTGAATGTAACATCATACGTATTTATGCTGCATACAGCATCTTACTGTTAAATCCAATACAATCTTATTATGGACAAACAATGAAGTGAGTTGTTTCTTGAATAAGTGAATATTCTCCGTATCTCATTTTACAACCCTACCAAATTGGAAATGTAGCGGTCTGAAACTGCAGTGTCCATTCGAGTGAAAGTAAATTTGCTATCGCGGATTAAGGTAGCATTTTTCGTACTCATTTTCATGAGTGGCCGTGACAGCCTCCATACCCAGCAACCCACAGTCATGTCAACCTGAAAACCTATAATGCATTCTTTGATCGTCAGGCATAATGATCTTAGATCAGAGGGGCAGACATTTAATTTCCGAAATTTATGGAGTAACTCATTTTATCCAAATGATAGATAACGATGAAAAGTATAAACAAATAGTTGATTTGACATACGTTTTTATGACAAAACTTGTTAATATCTTTATGTGCTAATTAGGAAAATCACAATCTTTCTGTGGAAGCATCTTACCTTGTACAATCAAAAGGACACACGTCGATGATTTCGCTTCAAATTGGAACGAGAGAAGAAATTCACTTTCAGTTGGATATAGTTTTGCAGCCTTGAAGCAGGTCTCTGCGAAATGCATCAATAACTTCATTTTGATCACTATTAAGAAGAATAGACAATGTCACAGCAGACAGATCCTCAAATTATAACCTTGGCGTGAAAAACCTAAAAACAACAGTAACATCTAGACAAGGCTCGCGACAGTCATGTTGCCAACAGTCATACAGTAAGTGTTCAATTTGAATCGGTTTTTGTAGTCAACGTTTCCCTCGGATAAGGTGTGCCTGGGAACCACGGTAAAGAATAATGTGGAAATTTTTGCGTACGGCACTGTTTCCGACTGCGGCCGGAAAGCACAACCAACAATAGACGTGAAGAAATCAAAAAACAGAACAATGAAAACCCGCGAATTTGTTCTCGTTGAGGACAATCCAGTGACAGTTCTTAGTCTGGCATTTATCAGTTTGTTCAGTTCAACGTGATTTGCCCCTGACAGATAGTTCGGGATATTAATGGCGGTCGACCACGTGATTTTCACACACAGCTGTCTCAAACCGTTGGCTATGCACAACCTTTTCTAGACATGCACGGCAGATGCGTGATATTACTAGTTAAGAACGTAATTCCAGAGAAGAGTTGTTTGAAGACGTGAAGCAAGAAAATCGATGAGCATATCAACTGAACCAAGCAGCTAGTGGTCTTCCGTAGGAAAAACGGATGACTCGTGGATGTGCCTAGACCAAACATTACGAGGTACTGTGCTAGTTATCGACATTAGATATCATGTTACCTGAATTGTCGAAAGCTAAAGATCTCACTAACAATGGTCTGCGCACTGCCTTGTCATATTGAAGCAGAGGATTAAGCGAGCTATTTGACTGTGTTCGGTGCGCGTTATACATTATACCCTTGGCGTTCTCTGCTGTATGAGTTCAACATATTGCACGTGTGGGCATAAATGAGACTAAATTCCATCTGCAACAGAGCAGAACGACGAAAAGGATACCGCTTCAAATAGCGCGATGACAGTTGGCTAAACCAAAGACGATACTTACGCGGTTAGCATACATATTGGATCAGAGTAGAAAAGTGATTAGCTTGAGGTACATATTCTTCTGTGGGAAGGGCTAACAACGGCAGTGAAAAAGCACGAAGAGGTGTCCACTAATGCAGGGAAACTCATGCGATTTATCCCATATTATCCGATCAAAGTGAAACTGAGGCAGTTGTCAGCATATTTTTAGATTAACATGTTGGGGCTTGATTTTTGAAGTCGAATGTTTACAGACGCCAGACGATTTTATGTACATAATTACAGACAAATACTGACCACAGTCCACGCACTGAGGCGTTTTGCTGCTAATACTTTCCGAAGAAAAACCGAAATGCTAAAAGACAACAGATCGTCGGCGTTCATCATGCAAAACCGCATCATGTGCAACTACGGGAAACGTTGTACGTCTTCGGAAAGACACTGGTGTAATCGTTTACCGACGGGCAACAACAACGTGGGTTAGTGACATAATATACGAGATCTATTCCGGATAAACCAATGGTGTTCTGTCAGGCCTCAAATGTTTGATTTGCTACAAACATCCAATTTCAGCAGGCAAAATTCATACAGTAGAAAGCACTAGATCTACTTTATCTTAAAATTGCAATTCTTTAGATAATCGGAGCTCTATTCTAATTCTCGAGGACAAGGTGAACAAACTGAAATTAATTTGAGAGAAGCTCGTAAGTTGGCATCCTAGCCTGGCCTGTTCGATACGGAATACCGCCTATGAATGATCACGTGTGTCAGACATACGATGTCAGCAAAACAAAATGACTTGATTTATTGTGTAAAGTACCAGAAAGACCGTTGTAGAAATGTTTGTTAGTATAGATGAGCATGTTAGAAAAGTCTACCTGAGAAACAGACTTAAGACAACAAACATACCGTCAGCATTCAACAGGGTAAGATACTACTTCGTTTATCACAAATCACAAAATATCCTGTTTTCTGAGAACTGAGGAATTTGTCAGTCCGAAATTTACATAAGCTCGCATAACATGGACAGCTCACTGTCCATGTCATAGTCAATGGGATAACAACCTTGGGGGGACGGTACAAAATTAAATTAATCTGAATGGAAAGACAAACACGTTTACAACGATACTGACCGTATGCTGCCGGGAAGGAAAGGCATTTCACTAAAAGTTATTCGAGCTGGTTCACTATAATACTTATTCAGTCACCAAGCGAAGACAAAACGTCTCGCAAACACTGATGTAATACATCCACAGACAATGCTATTTACCGCCGTAAGCCTGCGTCTACATTAAGGAATATTCAAACTGGAACATAACAATAACCCAGCGTCACGGAATTTACAAACGCTTATGAGGGTGATCAACACAGGATAAAATGTAATTCTGAGAGACAAGACGGGTGAATGAGCTGTGATAAGATGATAGACAGTGGAATAGTAAACTGTGGCAGTGTTCATTTAGGGTGACTGTCATGAAAATCGCGAAGGTGAGGAGACCACCGTTTCTCCAGATGAGATGTAATCGTGAACAGTCTAGTCTAAATTGGAAGAATCGACCAGATCAGTATGTTAAGAGGCGGCAAATGTTCTACTAGCTGACGCATAAAGCAATACCGGAAGACCATAGATTTTACATCAAGGCTTAGCTACCTGCCTGCGACTGTGTCTCAAGAAATCTGCCGCAGGATCCAGCGGAGTGGCTGGTCCAGCGAGAGTTCACAAACGTGAAGTTCCTGTCTTGTTGACGCAGTCGCTCGGATAATCGAGCGTTTGGCGCAT
>JTDE01000162.1:152411-193229 GCA_014338405.1 Paragonimus skrjabini miyazakii
TGGGCATGCTGCTTCTGCTGTTGGTTTGAATCCAGCCATAGTTCACAGCTTTCACAACTGCGTCCTATTTTTATAGTAAAATATCAGAAAAGAGGTTTTTTGTGTGAAAACGTTGATATAATAATAGCACTGATTTAGTGATGGTTTACATATGTACCCTTCCGCTCAGTCAGATCCCTTGAATCTAAGACTTGTTCAAACGGAAGAAAGTCCTAAACTACTCCTAACCGTGGTTACTGAATGGTAATTTAATGTCAAACGACAGTGTTTGAGAATTTATGGAACAGGAAGTTCCTGGGCTCTGCCTCTTGAACCAGTTGACATTGTCCTGTGTGGAAGATTAGTCTTTGGTTTAGTCATAGGTTATCTATGTGAACCTGGGCTCGTAGTCTGCCAGTGTACATCGGAATGGTCTAGAAGCTCATGCCCTGCAGTAACGCTACCAGATGGCAATCGGTGAGTGAAATATTCACAAGGGTGCAACCTTCGTCCCTAATAGAGTTCTTGCGGAAAGTTTCGTGGTCGATGAGTACATCCATTTATATCATCCCCTAAGCTAGATGTGTTGGTTAATCTCCGTATATCTTCTTGTTTAGTTGTTTTAGCCTTGCATATTGATGTATAAGTTAAGAATGGTTTTTAGTACAAACCTGAAGAAACGAAGTCGACATGTGTGTAGTCCGTAACTGCTTTGGCTATCTTGAAGAATCAGATGAAGATTCCAGGTTCCTTAGCTTGTTTTAACCGACCAGTTAGCCAGAGACTATGCGCAGTGATTTGGAATGCATTCTCGGTGGGCGAATTCAGTGGACGAGTGATCTCGGATAAGATGAAGATGATAACAACCGATAATGCTATGCCAGAGTGGTTTCGATTATTTTCTTTTGAGGCAAACATAACATCTCCCAACAAAACAAGACTGCAATACACGTACCCTACTGAAAATGCATGGCTACGTTTCTCGTGGAAGCAAGGTTTTGAAATAGGTAGTTTTCAGCACTCACCTCAATTCATTTGCGTACTGCTGGGGACTATAGGTTTGACCACCAATTAGACTCTTTAATTAACCACAACGGCAATTCCCGTTAGGTCTGAGTTGTGATAGTTTAGAATGAATTTATTTTGTGGAAAAGAAGATAAGTGCACACATCCTGACTAAATTGACCGTGTGAAAATTGCACATACTTTTGATGATTTATTCAAAGATTTAGAACTTCATCCTCAATGAAGAAAATGCCGAGTTTTCGAAAAATTATGGTTTTATCACTTTTGTGGCCAAATATAATGATGTATCAGGAATAATCCTACTAATTCTAAATTGTTCTCAACATAAATGTTTTTGAAGTCATGGTTACTTTCAAGAAGATTGTATTAACATCACCAGATCACTTTGGTGTGAAGTGAAATAAACAGTGAACACACACATGTCGTTTCGATCTGGAAACTTTGACAACAGATTTTTACTGAAGCAGAGAAGCAGCCCAAACAGAGACAAACTCGGGTTGATTGAAAAGCCACCCACCAATAGACAACAGAACTAACATTATCAGCAGAAAAAACGTTTAAATTCAAAAGAGTGAATGCGGGCATTCGTTGAAAACTATTTCGCCGAGCGATTTTTCCGCCTAAGATCAATGTGGGCACACATATTTTGTTACACCAGCATACTTCGTTTGGAGCTCGACCTTTGTTTTGAGTTTATTTCTAAATCAACGCAACAATGATCATTCTTTGCCATATCGGTTCGTGTGACTGACGAGAGCACCAGTAGATGTCAAGCGAAACGAAAGAAGATGATATAATTCGATCTTCTGTTTTTAGGTGACGACTGGTCAGCAGTGACAAAAAGACGTCTAACAGCTGATGTATCAAAATCCAATAACACTGTAAAACGATGTATAGTACAATGAACCAAGGCCTTACCAGTCTCCTCGGCTACAAACAAACAGCCTACGTCTGTCATACCCCATTGTTTATACAAATATTAATGTAGTTATAGTATGAGCTACATAGGGAGGATACACTGACGACTATTTTCTCATATCAAGGAGCATGTTCCCAAGTGGCTGGAAAAACAAATAGACAAGCCAGGTGCGTGCATAGATGCTGACGGATGGTACCCAACATCATCAATAGCGAAAGACAATCCAAACAAGATAGAGTCAAGAGCTGGGACGCATTTTCTGTGATTTTTCGAAGCCAACGAAAACGCATCCTTCAGTTTGCTGAGGCTTTGGCTATCAGACGTTATAATCCCCCCTGTGTCTTCAAAACAATTTGTATTGACGTTGCGACTGCCCTGGTAGTCAGCCTCCCCATGTGTTTAATCTTCATTTCCGTGTCTGTCTGTCTAGTCTCTTAAGCCATTATTTCCGCCCTATGGAAATTAGTTACATGTCCATGCGTGATCAGAATGTACGAAATGTTACTCCGGAGAATAACACATGATTTACGTCTTCTCATCGTCTAATACAAGTTAGATGAAAGGTTCGTCAAATCAGACAGATCACCTTCTAGATGTGTATACCTATCGATTTTTATTCATTGTGCTCTCTATTCCGTCCTATACACAAACCTATCAAATATCGCCTTATGCAAAAACCTCTTGTCACCGTAATCATTCAAACGCTTCTAAAGTGATACTTACCGGAAGTCATAGTTGGTACGTGTAGACAAATAAAAATCCCGACAGCTTTGTGTGTCAAGTAACTTATGTAGCAGCGGTTATAACGGAGCACATGATCATAGTCTTCACACTGTTGAAAGTCGGAAATCGTCAGCCTACGAGTTAATATAAGTTGGCGGGGTAATTTACTTCCGGTAAGCACAGCTTGTCTGAGTACGTGGTTACTATAATTAAATGACAAAGAAAAGATGGCAGTATTGTTACTGTTTGAAATTATTTGCTGGATTCAGTTGAGTTGACATTTATAACCAATTAAAAGGACTATCAGTACCCATTGTCTTGATTACGATATTTACATATACGAATGTGCACTGGTCGTGTAACATTATAAAGCAGAGCTAGCAGATGTGATTCATTGATTCGTTTGTAATTAATTTCTGTTCCATTGTCAAACGATATCATGCTGTCAAGACAGTCAGTCTGGTTCCAACTGGATTTACAAAAAAAAAACGGAAATATCGACTATTTCAGACGGCGTTTATCGCTGTATCATTAACTACGATTGGTTTTTCCAACGAGAATTCCGGTTTTGCCGGAATCATATCCAACGAACTGTGACAATTCATGCAGTGAGTAAAACAAAGAGTATAAATATGGAGCCACGATAGCATTCAAAAAATAGTTATTATCTGGACAGTGTCAGTGGTATACAGTTACGAATGAAACACTGATTCTAGACGACAGCTATTCCCAATAAACACGAAAGTCACTTGTCATGAGGTAGCTTGTCCGATGTGATGAAGGGCACGTATATCAACTAATAAAATTGTTCTGTTGGTTTCGGTCGATATGCCTACAACAATGCAGTTTCATACATTGTTCGATATCACGTGAAGTGCAGTTAGTATCAAGAGACAAAACAATGATTGTCTTATTCAGACGGATTGTTAACTTGTCGTGAATGTTTACATTCAGTTCATAATGACCGAAAGTAGGAATTTATCGAGATTGACGAAGATAGAAACAGGAACAATTAGACAGCGGAAAGCGTCTGGTTCCAGCACGAATAGGCGGTTAGTTCAAATAATGAAGGGATTAGATTTTGTTGAGACGCCCACCCTGTTACCGTTCCAAGGCGCCTCCGCCGTGAGGAAGGAAAAAACTATAGACTTTGTCCTAGTTTGCGGACCTGCTCAGAGCGACCGAGAGGGTAGCCTTAGCTAGTTTTTACCCGTCAAACGTTTACTCCGTTGAGCTCATTAGTGACGCTAACAACTTTTTCCAATAAATGTCCTTCTCTTTTTATGGCTCGGGAATGTTCTTATGGTCACTGCGCACCCCATAAGTACTTTATCCTTGTCGACTTAGTCGCACACGTTTTGGGGCGGAACAAAGCTCCTTTTTGTGCGCGTCTTTTGGCTTGCCTTGGGAGCGAATACGGGAACAGTTGCGGTACTATTCAGGACCGAGATTTTTGTGTGAATTATTACCGTGACGAGAATCCGATTTTATGGATCGCATCAATACACCGAGATCGAACCAGCATATCGTCTAGGCGGGTTTACAACACATTTATAGGTTTCGAGGGACAGAAGGAGCAATGGTTGATCAGGAACGTCCACAGACTATTTGAGTACTTTTGAAGTTGTTCAGACAATATTCGAATTTACTCAAAGAAGCGAAAATCAAACTTGTAAAAACACGTTACTACTTTCCGCGTCGCACTACCAGAAATCTAACATGTGGACGACCAGAAAAGCTGCTTATTCGAAAAGTTAGGTTGTAATTTGGCTAAGTTGGGTTGTAACCTTGACTTTTCACAACAGGCACACCATAAATTAGTGTCTGTCGGACATTACTCCTAAGTCTAATCTGTCTTTCAAGAAAAGCTGCAATACTGCATCGACCTTGAACGTAAGACGTGACATAGAGAGAATATTCATTTCGACAAACATGCACGTTTACGGAGTCCGGTCGATAAATGTCGAAGAATCAAATTTCAAGACATTGTTGTAATGTGACTATAATTAGGTATACTACCTGACATTGTTTTCATACAATGCTGAGCCCGTAGGCCAGTCACAATTTTCTGTTCACAAATGAAGGGAGAAGAAAAACAGCGGTGTCGGAAATTGCAAAAGGATGTTGACTAGTCACATAACTCATCATCTGAATAGATTAAAAACAGTGTCATTTATCATTACAAGACAATTCCCAACTTTGGCACACGAAAATCGCCGCATCGAACATGTCTGTATAATATACCTATAAAGATATACGATATACCTTGTAAAAACTTTGACTGTCAGTTTGGCGCCAGCCCACTTGAGCTATACTGAGCAAGTGATGGAACAGTCAACTAGTTTTTTTCCAGCAAAATAGTTGTAGCTACAACAGAATTTTGCCAGCCTGGCATTAGGCGGTATGCACCGTCATGTACGGTTGCGAGCAGCAGGTAGCCAGTAAAAATTAGGTGTTCAAAATTAAGCAATACCACTTTCTCAGTTCCTTCGAATCTATTACATGATTAAATTTTTATTGTAAAGCCCAGATACTCCAGATGTTCATTTACAGCAATACTTAGTTACTAGTTGTTATTTTTCATACTGTACAGCAACAATGATAGAAATCAACCTAGATGTCAGTCCAGAGGTAGACATGTAGATAACCGTTTACTATCTTTTTTCTTTGACAACATACAAACAGTATATACTTCTTAATTGCCCTGTTTGTTGTTTGTTCCACTAATGTTAACAGTTTGGTGCAGTTCACTTTTTTTCATCAGCAGAATCCCTAAATTAAAAATCACATTTGCAAACAAGTAGACCCACTTTTACTGCGCTGGCCTTTTGTTAAGCAAAACCAGCAATATTGTTTAACCAATTCGAAGCATTGTGGTGTCATATTTGTCATTATGCGGGTGATCAGCCAAATGCACTCATATCACCCCGTATCATTCTGGCAGTTAGGCACAAATGTTCATCTTCCGAAAGAAAGATTACTCCAGAGTGCTTGGAATGATGTTTATTGATACACGGCATATAAATGCCAAAAAGTGACGTCTGAATAGTCAGTCTGTTGAGCGCATCTACTCAAGTTGACGATATGAAAATACCCTGAAGAACCTAGAGATTTGTCTTATCGTTTGGTAGTTACTGACAGTTGATTACAAAGGTCTTTTCCTGTAGAAGGGATTGCATAACCGAGACGTGCTCAAGCACCAAAATGTCGTATAATTGTAAAAGGTAGGCATCAAAATGGATCAGGACGGTTGTGCTCCCCAAAGTCAAAATACGTGACTTCCAAATGGACTTATAAGCAGTAAATCTCCTATCACTTTAATCACAGAACAACCATAATAGAATTGGAGGTGTTCCATAAAATCCTGACGTTTGCCAACGCATCAGCCCCACTGTCATTTAAGTCGGAGGGAGCGATCCAGGCTTTAAAATCACACAGGGCAAAGCTAGTCGAAATCCAATGATTTTTGTGGCCTGACATGCAACATCAAACAAGTTGAGAATGCATGCATGAGGGCTAAAGGAATGGACGAAGACACGCTTTAGTTTGTAGTAGGTGTTTCTACAGTAACCTAGATTGAGCTTATTGCAAGGATTCATTGCAGTCCGCCTTTATAAATCTCAGCAACCCAAACGATTCACACACAGAAGATACACTGGTTGCACAGTGAAAACTCCTGTGGAATTCTGTAGTATGCTATCGTTTGAACGGATGTGGACGATTTAGCTACAAAGCTGACACCCGTCGCAATAAAGGTCCCCTAGAAAACTAGTTTGAGTGCTATATTCCATTTATTTTGTACTGCAGAAATAAGTAATCAAACATCTCCCAAGAAAATGATCTGGAGGTCGCATTGGCCACTTCTGTTGGCCAGCTTCGACTGTCTGTGACACTTCCACAAGGCTTTTGGGATATGTAGATAGGAGCAGCCTAGACGAAGGATCTGTGGGGAACCGATGATATATTAAAATGTGCTGGGAAACGCAACAAGGTGATTGAACCATATAAACAGTTAATCACAACCAATAGTGGAATGGTCTGACTGTTCCGAAGGAATACGATCCTAAATCATCACATTTAAGTGATGTTCAGTAAGACAGTGCTCGGACAGTAGACAGCAATTCTCTTGAAGGTTCTTACCTAGATCGCTCGTTTTGCATCTCAACAAACTGCCAAGACAAATTCAGCGCAGTCAGTATCGCTGGTAAGCTTCTGTAGCATTGTTGCTGAAATTCACAGTGCTCATTTAAATGGCTCAACCCTGACAAACGCATGTTGTAAGAGATGATAAGGCGCACTGGCATAATAATGGAAACATGAAACATGATTGTTGGAAACTAGGTATGTTGCAACTGAGAAATTTATAATGGCCTACATAAATTCATTGGAAGTGACAATATGTTTCTGGTTATTCATCACTGGGCCAATTGCATATTGTATCATCGTGGTTGTCAAGCGAGCAAAATCAAAAACAAATGGTCACATAATTACGTCACGTGCTTGTGAATTGGAGGACAATGCAGTGTCAAGTTGGTATAGAGGCCCATAGGGCAACCAAATTCCGGTCTCTTGCGTGGTGGCTTGAATACAAAATGAGTCAACGAGATGCGCCAGAATTCTACTCTTAATGGACTTCAACACGCCCTTGGCTATCCATGTGGGGTGGTGCTCACGTATCCTCTGAAAAACTCGCCTGGTTTTACGAACGACATAACCTGCTCCACAGCAGCAACTAGAAGAATAAACACAAAAATATAATCACACAGTTGAGCAACGTATCGTTAAGTTGTATGTAGACTACCGAGTTGGATTTGAACGAGATTTGCAGTTGTGAAGCACTGTAGGCATTCTCAGTTGTGTTACTTATTCTACCAATCATCAGTTTTGGCCATCACACAAGCGATCGGATTTTGATTGCATAACTCCTAGGTGTGCAAACAGAAGGAATCTGACCCTGTCCTATGGCTACCATGGTCCTCCGTCACCTACCTGGGACCCCCGGAGTTTAATTTGGTCACAATAATGAATAGCCGAAAACAGACTGCTCGCCAAAATACCTCTCACTTCTAATTGAGTACTACATTGTTCTTTGGTAGGACATTATTGTAGGTGATCAAAGTCCATCTGGGGTTGTCCGTTTTACACGGGTTGACCATCAAACATCATTAAGATTACGTTTATTTGAGGACTCCAAAGAAAAAGGAAGCTGACTAGAAGTGTCGATTTGAGAGTAATGATAATGACATGTTACTGAATTATAATGCAATTACCACGACAGTGCAGCCAAGCAATATGCATATCTAGGGCGGATATGTCACAGTTGACGTCTGTTTCTGAAATTTGGAATATTTTTGTACTATTTATTGTTCCTGTTAGTGTGAGCTTTCGATAGACAGCATTAGTTGGAGGACAATCCTCGATAGACTGGATGTGAGCAAGCTGTTTGTTGAACGTAACCCACAACCAGACAAGTTCATCAGCTGATGGTAATGTTTGTATACAACTTGCAAGCACATATGTGTTAAATAACTCATTTGGTTACCAAAACTACCAGCCAATCAGTTCATGTTTCTACACATAATGCGAGCGGATAGATGACGAATACGACGATGTTCGACACTCCCGCTAATTTTAGTTGCAAATTGTTGCGTACTCACAAGGGTGTTTCAGCAGTCTGGCGCATATATGTATCTTAATTAAACCTAACATTCTTGCAAATCAATCGGAAAAGATTACCAATATGTTCCTCGTTTTATTTTGAATTTAACTTGGTGAATATTGAAGTCTGTTTCAAAATCATTACATACATTTTTAACATCACTCCCAAATCTAAAGTTTTACTAAATTTAAAAATGTTACTGTTCAATTATAGTCCAGTCCCAATCCATTTTGACTACCGAAAATTTAGAACTCTTTCAATTGCATAACTAGTTTTCTGCCCACTTGTAACTTAGTATGTTTCAGCTTACATGTCAAAGGATATTGTATCAAACTGTCTGACGAAGACCCACCCAAACGATCTTGACCTGACTGATGCACATGGTTTGTTTGAATTTTCCTATATCATCTTTGCTTACAAGATTACAGTTGTATGATTACAAAGGAAAGACAGCGCGCTATCTACAAAGATGCGTATAAACCTGGACCAGCAATCCAGCACATGTTTAAGAATTCTGCATGTCACATCAAATTGAAGTAGACAGTCAATCGTTTCACGACCAGCTAAGTTCTTATTGGCCCCGGAAGCAGCAACCCAATTTTCTGACATACATTTTGTTTTTACAAGACAAAGGTAAAACAAAATAACGAATGTTACCGAAAAGCACTATGTTTAATTTTGCTTGAATCATCTAAGTAGAAAATGATTACACGGAACATTGACCACAAAAATCCTATACCACTTTCATATAAATCATACTTCTACAGGGGAAATATTGTGACGCGCTTTGTGATATTGTATCAGCACTTCAGTACACCGATCAGAGAAGATAATACTCAAACATTATCGTACGCCTTTCAAAGCATTTCGAGTTCAACATCTTGCAGCGCTGACCTTCTTCCCGAATAAGTTCGGGATCACATGTTGGTCATTCCAATAGCCTAATATATAAAGTAATTGCTATAACTTTGTAATTTACCAGGGATGAGTCAAGAGGTTTCATTCGGAACGTCAACCTTACTTGATAAGTGAAAACATGAAAACAGCAGACAATGTTCCATTGTGAAAATCAGCACCTGAACTACGGTTTAATATTGTAATTCCATTCATTTTCGAAAGTGTGATTTACGCAAATTGGGTTCATCCAGTAGGAACAAACTGTCAACTTCTGACGTTCACGTCACTATTAGTTCCCTGTATTGTCACTGATGTGCGAATCTTATTATCGTTTTGTCTCTCGTATTCTCATAACTACCTTATAGCCCTGTGTTTATATGGCTGGTAATGACTTGACCTTCCGTTTTCGACGTTTGACGTATACAGCTATACAGCTATATCCATAAGAGATATGTTTATTCATGTTAGAACATACTACAACTTGAAAAGCAAAAAGATTAACTACATTTTCATTGGACAGTAATGTTAGTAAAATGAATGCTTAAGACATGTGGGCAAATTCGGCTGCAAAGCTGTCTAGGTCAGTAAAAACTGGCAGGAAAGAATTCTGTTCACTTAAACGTGTATCTAGGGAAATGTTCCAAAAATAGTCAATAACAGTGTGACAAATGGCTGACTGTTAAACAAGTTGCGAATACATAAATGTATGTCCTAACTGATACAGTCTAGAACACTGCTTCAATCAAGGAAACGAGAACGGATTATTGCAGAATTACTCTGGTGGAGATGAAAAAATTAGACAATCGAACCGGGGCAATGCGTTACCAATGAACCAAAATTGACGATACACAATTTACCATGAATTACTCTACTTCGTGCAACAAAAGGTTTCCAAGATGACTAATCTCAGTGGATTTTAAGATCACCGACTTGCACATAGTCGACCGTGTATTTGTTTGGTACCATGCAGGTTCAGACAGTTCTCTAACAGTTAGCCATTTACCCCCTGAGAATCAGTTACGACGTGCAGTAGTTTGGAGTCACTGAGGAACAGCGTTTCTCTGAAGGACTAGGGCCAAACAGGGATCTGGATTGGTAATAAAATTCCACAAGCATGAACCGGAGGTCCAGTAAATCATGCACACAACTTACACAGTCGAAAACTCAAATGACGTCAATCACACCACAGCGAACTGTATTACACAGTTTCTGTCTATATCAATTAGAAACTAAACCCAAGTTTTAGCATGATATTTGAAAATAATTGGTGACAGTCACTCTGACCCTCCTGTTTCCCCAGCTTAAAGTTTCATCGTTTCTTCTTATACAGCTGCCAGCTAAGTAAAGAGATTTAGGAATAAGTAATAATCGGAAGAAATGTAGATGGCTCGATTTAACGAAGCGTCCATCGCAAGAGCACTTGGATAGGTCAATACCTGCATTTTTGTTCCCTGATCCTATAAACAAAGTTTGGTGCGCACTTTGTTTGATCTGGCCAGACGTATTTGCACTGAAAATACTGTACAAGAAGAGATCACCCTACAACCAAACGGTTATCCTAAACCGTTTATTGCAAGATTTAAACATCCCATTGCGTAAGAATTCAACCAGACACAGTGTCCAAGAAGCCGGTAGTTCTTCGTCTTCCCTTTAGTTGTGATGATGTATGCCAACTTATACATCGCTGTCTGATTAGTTTTATCGCGAGAATGTACAACGCAATTGTCCCAGTGATCTTGTTCAGAACATTCCGGATTCCAACGCTCTGTGTGAAACAACAGGTACCCGAGTCAGCCAAACCCAACGTTATCTACGAATATCGATGTAGGTGCGTAGCATCCTACATAGGCTGGACTGAGTGCCAGTTGCAAACCAGGGTCGTGGAGCACATCCCAAAGTGGGCTCAGAAACAGGTCACGCAGAACCATGACGTCACAGTCGCGGATAGAAACAGAGAGCTTGCATCACTCATTGCGTGTCACGTTCTAATGACGTAACATGAAAGCGATCCCACAAGGGCATTTCGAGTCATCTAGTCAGCGTCACACAGGCGACCACTGCGCTTTGCTGAAGCTGTGGCAACCCGAATGTTCAAACCCGTGTCGTGTGTTCAAATACAACTGTTCGTAAGGTTGTCGCTACCTTGGTAGTGACAGTGATTGTGCACTCTGAAAATTGACTTTCTCTGTTATCTTGTTCGCTTTCTCATACTGATATATAAATGGTCTGTAGTATGCACTTGTTAAGATGCAACGAAATTTGTCCGGACATAAATCGTGCAATATCAGTATATTGTCTTCGTTATTAAAACTGTTGACGAGTAAAGAATGTTTCTATTAACGAATCGTTTACTGAACCTCCGAAGCTGATGTAAACTCACGATTGCGAAGAACATTTCTATGGGACCTTTAACACCACATAACTGCTTCACTGAAATCCAGATTTCGCGGTAGCTTTCGTTATAAACCAATGTCTGAGTGTGCAGATCAGTCAGGTGATTTAGGTTATTTTCTTACTGTTGACGAAAGTTATTTTACTGCTGCATAAATGTTTGCTTTATTCACATGTTCTCAAACTGAACAGGTTTTCTTTAAATGAGAGGCTGGTAATCAATCACCACTCACTAAATATGTCTCCTAGGTGAAGCGAGCGACAAAGTAAAATTTATAATGATTAGTAGGTTGGTCAAAGTGAAGAAGGATAGTAGAATGGATTTATGTTGTTGAAAGCATTGCCCACAACATATATGGAAGCTTTTAGGAAAACTTCCCCGTTATCTTGGTTTCTGATCAGAGCTACGAGTTACCGAACGATGACGAGTCTTATTGAGTACATACTGGGATAAAACCTAACAAAGGCATGCAGTCATTCAAAAGCAACGGTTCATTACTTACTAGAGTTGTGGATTATCACCAAAAGTTACATCAATATAATCTTCCACTGTTGGGCGGGAAAAACGCGGATAGCACAAGGGTTGTTTATTCGACAAACCAACACATGGGTTAAGCATTTAAACAAGACCTGAAACAAAACCACTCATTTGCATGCAGTATTCGGCCCCAGATCTTTTCGGTTGCCGCAGACGTGGATGCTCAGTTCCATTAAGTAGCAGGGACCATTATGAGCGATGCTGCACTCTGATTTTCCTTCTTGCATTATTCCTGCGGCTTGTACGATGTCAAAATATATGCCCCGGTCCTACTACTGAATAGCCATGGTATAAATATTATGTTACGATCGCTCAACTTCACTGCAACGGTAGCAGGCGGACTAGTATCATTTGAAGAAGTGCACAAAAAGGCGTCTTTGTGTTCAACAATGTTGATAAAACAATGGAGCTGTGAATAACTCTATATCTGAAGTGATGTAGACGGTGAATCAACAACACTTGACAGTTAGAATAAGGCGACATACACTCACATTCTCGGGTTTACTTAGTATATATCATAATATTTGTGGTATGTTCAACTACAGTATGTATTGCTAGAAATCATATATTTGTGTAGACACATTCAACATGATATACATACTAACTATGGGAGGAAAAACCGTTATTATAAACAGTTTCATCTTCGCTATCTGAATACAGGCAAGACATGTGACATAATTATTCCTGAATGTTCTTATGCTTGGAGGTGCATATGGTCTGTTTGTTCGGTCAAAGTGTCAAGCAATGAAAAAATAGTTTGAAATATTATGAAGAGGAAACGCCTCCTCATTACGTAGAAAACATTTCCGTTCAGCTATCGAAGTTTTCAAGAAAACATTGCCGTTGTTTTAAGTTGCGTTCCGAACAACTAGTTTACTGCCGGCGGTGAGTTGTACTATGGACAGTAGGGGCAAGCCTACTAGAGGTGTGATCTAAATTAGCCAGTGGCAAACGTTTGCTGATATAAAATACATTGTGGGCTATTTAAAAACTGAAACTAAAATGTCCTCCGGTCCTGTTATAGGAAATAATAAGGTTTTGTAAAGTGAGTTTCTTATGAAAGCTGCTGTAATATGGAGTGAAATTACTTTAGAAAACGCATACAGAAGCGTTCAGATATTCAAGAACAGCAGTGAACGAAGCGTACTTCCATTTCTGAAGTGGTGTAAGCACGGGATGAATAAATATTGACAAATGCAATCAGCAACCAATTCAGATTTCTCAGTTTTCATTGAACAGTATTACGGCTCATATAAGCTGACGTATATTAAAATATATTACATTTTACTTGACATCGGCAAATTTTTTTGTAGACGATAACATCTTTACCACGATTTCCATAACCTACTGGGCAGTCTGCTCGGCTTAACGATTAACCGTCAGTTCGAAAGACAGCATCTTCAATATCCGGATGTAGCTAAAGGATTGGTAACATAATTAATCTAATATGTTCATTTTTAATTATGCCAGTTAGATTGATCATCTTGTCGATCAACAACAGGATGTCTTCACTATTCAAAAAGAGGAATACACAACTTCGTCAAATTTGGCTTTCTACCTTCCTATTAAATATAACGTACTCTGGTTGGTCCGTTACATTTTGCAACGGCGACGACTATTCATGCTGACCCAGTACGATTCTGTGAACACCTCACGACAGTCAGTTTCAACTGGTGCTTATCTTTGTCATTCGTACGATCACATTGTAAGACTCACCTGTAATTAACCTTTTCTCGTCATTGACGCGAAACAAACCTAATGGATTACTTTGAAGCACATGGTTCTCAACCTATTCTGTGCGAGGTGCTTATCGAGAACTTCCATTCACATTCCATGTGAATGCGCAATCAACCTTGTCATTGACAGAAACAATCAGTGTTAGTATAGTATATATAATTCCTCCGTGCTAAGAGATGTACCGGTTAGGAAGATCAACAGTGCAACACTATTTTGGACAGATATATGGTCAAATACACTGGAGCTACCGAACATCTGCAGCGTATAAAGAATATTACTGGTTGTGTTCTGAAGTGTCGGTCCACAAAGTTGAACAACGATAACAGAATACGATTGAAAATTTGGATACTAGTGAACAAAAAATCGGTATGCTACGCATGGTGTTATACATAACGAGTAGGGGAATGTATTGGACCGATTTATGGCAAATCAAATAAATTACATTCTCCAAGTCATTAACACATTTAGGTTCATTCCATACGGATAAATGCAAGGCTTACGTGCGTCACGGTTAGTATGCGTGAAACTGAGCTCTGATCAGTAGATGTGGTACTGAAGTTGGCTGTGTAATTACAGAAGGTAAGTAGACCGATCATCGTGTTATAATTATGGACAAACATACTGAGGCTAGTAATACATATGTCTCAAGATCTGGATTGGAATTTTAATATTCATGGCTGTATTGTTAATAATAGTTACAGTTCTGTGTTGAAGTTGAGCACCTGATTTATGGGACTATAAGTCCAACTCCTGAGGAAGGCCACCCGAGATGGTTGAAACGTAGAGTATTACAACTTGCTCATAACGTTGTGTTATTCTCAATCCATTTATCAGTAAGTCCAACCCATTTTTATTCTCTTGTGGGCAATACGCTGAAACGATGTACAGGTGTGCAGCATTAGCATAAACTAAGTTTGCCTTTCACTATAATATCAAGATTGTTCCCAGTAAATGTTGAATAATAAATCGATGCAAAATTGATTTTTTTACCTAGAAAGTGTGGGTAACACAGTTAGTTAGATATGAAGTTAAAACACCATGCAGTTTTGGTAACAAAATTATCTGTGAAATGGCTTAGGTTCTCGGATTGCTGTTGTTGGTTGTAGCCAATGTGAGGCATGTTGTATATTTTTGAACGTGTACGAAGAACAGAAAGAAATCAACAGTGAAGAGTACACTGTCCAGGTCATTAATAAACGATCAATGCGAGGTGAGTTATGGGCACATATGTTCAACGTTAATGTAAGTGATATGAGTCACGCGTACCAAGACAACTGTTCTTGTTTGGTCTACTTATTTTGTTTCAATTCCAAACTGTCCCGAAAGTGGTACAAGACAGTTTGCCTAATTGTGTTGTGTTGCAAACTAATTCTCATGTGCCAAACATAATTGAATCTTCAGTTTAACTTGTTTGTTTGTCCAAATATGCAAAAGTAAGAATGTTTGCATTGTCTATATTTTACTTTTCGGTTTTAAAAATTCCGTTTACGAATCGATAGCCATTACACTTAAAACGCGAAATACCTATCGGTGAATGCGAAATTAAAACAAACATATGTCAACGTATTTCGTAATGTTTAGAATGATTATCAGTAATAGGGTATTTTGCAACCTCCTTAGATCGCTGCGATGGGAGTGATAAAAGTCACTGCCGGTTAGACCGGAAAATCCGTTTTCAGCAGTGCTTTTGATGACCAATCTGAACTGTTAAATCACTACGTCGACTGATACATTGCAAGGAGATATATCCCATATTAGTGGCATAAATTCACTATTTGGCACCGTTTGAATGCACATTTTTACTTTCTTGTTAATAAGTTCAGTCAGTCAGACTTTTTTCCACTTTCACAAACGTTATGAATCTGTCGTTGCATACATTAGATGACTGTACTATGGTAGTTAAATTATCACTAACCCCAGACCAAACTCAGACCAACCATACTTTGAATTCAAACAACCGTTTTACTAAGGAAGCAATAAACCCAGTGTTTGTTGTTCATATTCGTGTAAGTCGTTGAAATTGACCAAATGCTGTGGATTGCTTATAGAAAAAGTAAGGGCTTATAGATTGGACTGATTACACCTATAACATACAAAAGTCGTACCATCCGGTGAAAGTGGATTTGTGCATTAAATCTGTGATGACTGCCCGCCTTAAATATGACCAGTTCGTTCAGAGTTGAACTAGTTCACAATTTGGTTACGGTGAGCAATGAAAACGGGTACATGCAGTCGAATAGTATATATACACTATATCGAATTTTACAACAGTCAATCCACTCAATACACACTAAAGTGACGACATGCATTTCATCAAGTGCGGCTACTGTTGCAATCGGGATGGACAGATATTTGACCGAAGTGGCGCTTATATTTGAGTGGCTGGCATTGCCACTTCAGACGACGTTTTAGAAAATTCGAAAATAGAGGGGACGGACTTGATAAATGTTCACACGTTGACAACCCGTCCAGATCGATTATGAAGCTGATTTGGTCTTTGCGTTTTGTCAACTGAGCATTCTGACTTTCATCGATGATGGTAAGCACCGAGCGAACAGTCAACATTCATAATATTTTATTCAAGGTATATTTCCAGGAAAAAAGCGTGTGCGTTATTGTTAAAAACAATGGTAAATTGTTCTATTTAGATGAGGCTCAACTGTGAAAAATCAGGGCTTATACTGGAATCCACCAAATAACCCAGGGAATCAACTGCCCAGGCAGGATTTCTCGGACAGTACATGCCGGAATCCACCAGCGCCTCATTTAAGCATATAAATTCCATTTAAGACAGTGGAACGGGTGAGTAACTAGGTCCAAATGTGAAATTTCTGAGCTTCCGGCGTGACTTCGTAGCTCAGCTGGTAGAGCTCGTGCCGCGTTTGGGCATGGTGTTTCTGTCGCTGGTTCGAATCCAGCCGAAGTCCAGATTTTTCGCAGATGGATCTCTTCGAAATTATCAAATCTGCCAAACTACTTATTTATAATTAGCCAAGTTGTTGAGTTCATTTAGGGTCAACATTTCGAATTCCCACAACTTCAACAGCCAATGCCCTTAAACTGATTTTGTGCGCAAATGAAGAATGTCAATACTAGTGGTAACAAAAGGAACAACAGAAGAAGGCTATCAAAGAATCACTGATAAATTGAAAGGCCGTTTCGGTAGTTTCTCGGCAACATTTCAGGCTGGTTGGAATCCTTCTATCGAATTTGTAATTAGCATACACGTAATGCTATCAAAACCATCGCGCTAAAATATAAATTCACGTCTAGTAAGCCATGCAAATATAGGCTAACTTTTGAGAGTTGTTCGACATACTGGTTTACAGCAAGATCTATGAATCGATCAAAGCTCAACAGTGGTAGCAGCGTTACATTCGATGACAAGTTTTTCGCCGGTTACAACAATGACTTTGTTCCATCAACGTGCTGACAGTTTTACACTACTGTTTTACGTTTGTAGATTGGTTTGGTGTTATGAAAACGTTTATCTTCGAGTCATTTATTAGAAAATGGGCAGTTTATGACGGATGGTGAATCTAGCGAGGAAACTCTCTTGGTTGTTCTGGAACAATCTAGCTTTCAACCTGATAATAGTTTAGAAGTAGGTTTTCTTAAGAATCAACTTTGCGCACCCCCGGATATTTTCTCCAGTAGTCTACATCAAAATGGCCTCAGTCATATTCAAGAATTTTCTTTGGAATCAGACAATCAGTCTGTGAGATGCAAACGACACCACTTAATTCCGAACCGTATGTGGTACATTTACGTTTGAAAACTGAAGATTGTCCATCGACGCATTTATTTCTCACAACAACGAATGTTGTTAAATATTCTACATATTTGAAGATGAAACCACAAACTGGATGGGGTCTGAAAGATTTCTCTCTTGAAAGGTAATGCATGCTATCATCTCATAAACACATGCCGTGTACATGACGGGTATATATCATAATGTCTGGGATTGTGTCTCAAGCTATCATCAGTGTTAACGTTCAGAAGCGGTTTCTTATTGGTAAGATTTTACCGGGTATCAAAACAACGGTAATCCTATTTTAAACTCACGAGAATATGAATGCTGTTCTCAAAAAGACGAGGGTTACTGCCAGTTTTCAGTACGCAGTTAGTTGGTTTGACTGAAAACATCGGATTAACACTCTTTCTTGCAACCGTCTAGAAAGAAAATGGCTGACAAAGTTTTTTTCAGATGAGAAATTCCTTGTGTTAACCAAAAGTAAACGAGTAAGGAATTATTCCGCACGCCTACGGGCGACTTGCCTGGAATGTATAATTAACTGCCAAGTATATTATAAAGTGAATTCCTGAGTGGATACTATTGAATAATTGATGCCAGTAAAAACGATGTCGCAGAAAGACAGTGTATCTACCAAACAACTCACATCAATGCTACCTGCTGTATCCGCAAATAATTAATTCTCCATACTATGTGAGCAATGAATACGATTGTTATTGTGTACAATTTACAACCAAATGGAAATAAGCAAACTGGTTCATTCCGGATTCTATTATGATTCACATCAATGAATCCCACGCGATAAAGATAGGAAACACTTAAGACATTTGTGTTTTCGTTTATGGCAAAATAATATGTCATAATAAGAAAATATCCTGTTGCGTAGTAAGTATTTCTGTGTTTGTCTAAGTAATTTTGTTGACATGTGACTCAATTTCATTGAGCTAATTATTCTTTTGAAGGTTGGAGCATTTCGCACGTGGAATGCACTCTTTCCGAATCACATGAAACGTATTACTAACTCCATATACCGTTAGATCTTAGTACTGGTTTTGGTCACCAAAAATAATACTTTTCCTTAGCTCAATGCATATCACTCACGTCATTCAACCGAGTGCGCACAGACTGTCATGAACATTTCGTAACCGATGACACATCCGTCAAAGTGACCAGTTTTCAAAGCAAAAACGTGATGTTTTGGGAAAGATTGAATGGATTGATAAATAATGTGTTTTCGCCAAATAAAATATACCGTTAACGGATGGCTGCGTGGGACTACAAACGAGTCATTACCAGACAATCCAAGAACTTATCTTAATAAACTGGACAACGTCCATTTATATCGTACTATTCTACTGGCTTGTATATATTAACCAATCCCAAACTTTTGTTTTGTCCGTCTGTCAACTAAAGTGAACGTTGAAAGCCACTCTGTTGAACTTTCGTTTACATGGACCATGCTAATGTGATTGCTTCCCGATTTTTTCGATACAAAGATCTTGTTTGTGGTGAACCTACTTGGTAAGCAATATAATAACTAGGTGAAATCAAGGCGTACGAATGTCAGAAGCACGTACGCTTTGTAAAGTGCGACATAAAATATCACTTATAATCATAAAAACTTTGACAGTGATCTGTTGTAGGCAACACAAGCGGAAAATGAATCCGGCGCTGTTCGCTTATGTCTATTTCACATAACCCGATCTACGAGATATTACTTGGTCAATCACCAATTCTGCAATCAGGTGATCATAATATTGAGTTATTTTGTTAAAAATTCTAACCCGATGTTTTGCAAACATAACGCTGTTCATTTTTGTTTGTTCACCAAAATTCCAAAACGACCGGAATTGTGAGTTGGGTGTAAGATAAAAACGATGTGGATGGGCATATATGACAATTGATGAAGAGGGTCTTACAAATCAATGTAAGTCTGAATATCTGTTTTCGGGATAGATTTGCTAATCCGTTCAGGGAGGCTTTCAATCATTCACAGAAGTAAGTACCGATCATTGCTAAGTCCATCGCTGTAACTGCAAAAGAAATTGATGAATGGCAAAATTAAACATATCGTTTACAACAGTTAAGGACGTTATTCATGTATTTGCTTAGTTCCAATGAATTAACTTCCTTGGAGTATTGTATGTTCTACCAACAGGTGTTACTGCTATACTTTCTGAAGGGAAACAAGTAAAGGCGTGGAACCTCATTTTATGTGAAATGAGCGAAATTAAAACGTGCTTGATCTGATGTTACAAAGCATTAGATTTCAATGCAAGCAGTCACCCATTCAGTAAGTCCACTAATTGCGGTCTAACCTACTTCCGTCGAACAAATAATCAATCGCTGCACTGTGCCATGGAAAGTAACTAGCATCGGAACATCAGACGCAGTTGTTCAAAAATCTGCCTTTTTTATAGAGAATTGTGAATCTTTAAATCTTGGAATACCCAATTCTTGCCCTTGTTCTAAATGAATCGAACGGGTTTTTGAATGCCCGGTGAACGTGTCAGTACATTCGGTTAGGTTGAAGCCAAAATTCCAGAAACCTGATTGTTGCGCTTTAGATTCAATTGTGGGTGAAAATCCAGAGGCATGTTGCACGAAATTAAAAACACTGTCGAATTGGCAACCACCAGATGTTTGTCTGGTATTCGGATCGACGATCCAGATAGATGAGATAGAACTGGGCGAAAATCACTACATTACTCGACTCATATTTTCAATCTACAGTTGTCCAGGTTTTTTAATCCATACCACGATGTTTGTTTTCACTTTGACTCGACAATCTGATTTATCTGCACAGAAACTGAGCAAACTCATTTTATTCAAAAGCGATTCGACAATTAGCATGATCGGTTTACAGGGCGGAAGGATGACCAAGGCAGATCGAAAGTTTGAACAAAAGGTTTCTGGACTCAAAGGGGTGGGTTATACAAACGGATTTCAATAGCTTATGCTATGGACAGAATCACCGCCCTCGATTTGGTGACCTTAACTCGGTCGATTGAACGAAATGCATCCGTCACATTAACATAATGATTGGAATCCACCAGGAGCGATATTATTGCACTGTCAAGACCCACTGTTCAATTGGGTAGTTGATTCAGTGTGACGTTGAATTGACTGACCTCATTAACCATCAATTTCTCCTTCATGATTAATACGATCGTTTGAATTGGATGGAAAAACGTATCTGCTTTGTGAAGAAGGGTCGATAACACCCGGATGTAGACCGTGTGAAGCTCAACTACTACGGAAACTGTAAGCAATGGTTATTTGAACTGAAGAATATTTGTAGATATAAGGCATGTATTTTCACTACATAAAATTCGCTAAAAACGCAAAACAGGTACTGTGACACTGATACGAAGTATGGATGGTTCATTGCGTTTTCTCACCTGGATTGTTCTTACTGCGTGATTGTACCATAGTCCAAAACTGGTTAGGTTGTCAACATGAATGAGGTTGGATAATCTGTCATAATTTGTTGATTCTATGCACACTGTGCTTTGTCAGACACTTCCAGCCACCTGTTTACTAGTAGACGACGACTCTTCAGATGACCAGCCCTGGACGTGTAAAAAACCACTGGTCAAGGAGAAATGTTTATTAAGAGCGAACTGTTCCCATGATGACTTGTCTTTCTTTCAATGTATTCAGTCTTCAACAAGATGCACACGAATCTAGTTTGGACGTTGGAATTGCCTTGTGGCCTGAGTCGAACTAGTTTTCTCTACTGTATCAGAGTAAATAACAAATGTTTTCTACGTGGTCACAAGTTATTGGAATAATAGGTTTCGTTTTATATAAACATAAGAAACCTTGCATACCGTTAAACGCTGGGTTTTATTACTACCGGTAAAATACAGCGTGATCTCAATATCGACTACTGGGCTTCTCAAACATGTTAGCGTGTTGTGCACCGAGTCACGAAGAACTGCCTTATTCATTGAGCGACGTGATGACGTGTCTAGCCTAAGTACACTTTCTACAAGGCGCAGTGAGAAACTTTAAAACTGACAAACCGCTGATCCGAAGTTTACGAATATCTGAACCTCGGAAATGTTTTGTTCATGGCTGACAGTATATTTCATTACAATGGATTACCTAACTTGAAATACTACGGCAAAGAACGCCTTCACAGAAAAGTGGCATGATCTCCATTCCGGTTGAGTGACATTGCGACAAGTCCAGAACAGGGGGTTTTGTCGTGTTGGTTGATATACAATCTGTAAAGAACCTGTTCAAAATTATAGCTTCAGTTGACATACTCTCTATGGGTCTTGACACTGCGTTATCTGACTCGGCTACTCTGAACGTCTCATCATTTTCATATGAATGTTCCATATTTTTAACGTTTCATTTTGTCTAGTTGTTGGAGTCGTGACCACCGCTTTGTAGACAATAATTTCGACGGCACTGACTGAATATCTGTAAATTTACGGAGGAGCCGATTGCAGTTACACACTTAGTTTATTGGATAACTACAAGCACTGTGTGACAAGGAGTTGAAAAAAATGATTGCAAACCTTCAGAAAAGATAAAACTACATGACTGTGTCGAAAGTACTGAAAATGACAGAAAAATTCAATGGTATACTTTGCGCGATAGTTCAGAATTGAATGTGGCGGCGAAAGTTTTCGAGATAGCACCGAATAGAGCAAGTAATCTCAGAGTAGTTTTATTCCGTCGGTATACTAGTCAATGTTAGGCCTTAAAGCTGACTTCTGATTAGCACATATTTTACCGTCATAATGAGATTAAAATTGTGTCCACAATTCATTACATAATTTTCTTGATTTCGCTGTCAGTCAAATCGGTAGGTTACGTATGATATTTGATTGCTATATCGATCGATACACTTCTCTGCAAGGAGCATCTCCTCATAAGAGTAGATCCGACACTTAATTTGAAGGAAGTGCACTGTGTTAGTCTTTTTTTCTACCACACCGTCTGGCTTCCAAACGTATCCCCAACGATCTAGGTCAACATAATAATTGCAGCCCGGTGACAGGATAGCTGATTATTTCGGACACCCCTTGACACACCCCCATCCTTTAATTTCCACGTGGTCAGATCCCCGAATCCATTTGACTTATCTGACTTGTGCGAATGAAATCCTTTATGAAACAGATTTGTTCTAAAGCTTTTAAAAATGTCACTGAATGTTTTTCAGATGCAGTTCATCCTGTCCACAACTCTTTACTCCCTATTCCATACGCTTGACGTACAAGGTGAGATTTGCCTCACGAACAGAATAGTTTTCTTCAAATCTGATTTACAAAACAAAGCAAAAGCGCAAATAGCCACTGCGCCTCTGTGTGGCACGTATGTTCAATGATTGGTTAAATTCTTTGACAGTGATTGTCATCTTAGAGAAATCTTACTGGTTTTCGTTCTGTATACAGAAACTAACTAATTGTTGATCATTGTGTAATTGCGTGATGACGTGTGCTGCATATTATTTACATTTTAGCAAAACATATTTGTTTAATGTTTTGTTCTGCAACTAAAAAAACCTTCATAGACTGTACTAGAGTTGTTTTTACAAGAAATCTACGTATTTTCCAAATTGATCGCTTTCAACTTCATCATCAAATATATATGACGGATATTTGCAAATCAGATATTGAAAGCATATGTACATGAATGATCCGTATGTTCATGTAGTTAATGGTCAATTTGAATTTTGTTACGATTAGATTTCATTATGTGAAATAATAAAATTATGCCATATATACATATGTGAGATACACTGTCTGAAGTGTTTGCAGATTCTATGAAGATTTAAAGTAACAATTTAGTAAAATGTAGGAAGAATCAACCAAGTAAACACTGGGATAATTGTTGGTTTTAACACCGAAGTTTTTGGAAGGGTTTTCAAGAATGAACAGGAAGACGAAATCAATTATTTGTATTTGGTCAACCTTGGGCTGCAAAGTACTTTGCCGCACAGACGTCCCTACAGGTTATGTTAAACATAGGACCACGAACACATAAACTGATTTGCACGGCTAACGTGCATTCACACACATTGAGCAGTAGTACGTTGTCATTCGCCCTGGTGGCACTTCTCTCATAGTATCTACACACTATTCCGACAGTTGTTTCTGGTCCATCGTCTTGCTGGCAATGTGGCTTGCCCTTTATTTCCCAAATGTGCGCACTATTCACAGCGGCGCTGCCTGTTATACAATACTGTAAGTAGTGTTCATATATGTGACAAAAACTGCTGTTTACAGAATAGTTAATTTACGACAGTCGAAGCACACCTCTCCTGTGATATTATTTTTATGACACAGGCGAATTCCGAGGGAAACTTAAATTGTATCTTTTAAATGGTCTCAGCTATTTCTCAAAACAGCTAGGAAAAAATCCAATAATGAAGCTCATCTGTCAAATTCAATGTAAGAGCAATATTCGCAGAAAACATTTCCATGAGTAAATACCCAAATTTTACCGCTCTTCTTTTCAATCATAAAGGACAAACTCATCGCGCGAGATAAAATGTTTATGAGAACTTCCATCAAGACTACACAGTTCAGACAAAACTATTTTGAGTGTAGGTGTGTACTGCTCATTAGTTTTGTGGAGCCACAAACTGCGATCTGTATTTCGACAGCTTTTGACTGAGTGATTTTCCAAATGTTCAGCCCCGCAGTGAACTGTGATTATGATTGTTATTACGAGAGCTTGTGAGATGACGTTAAAATCTATCGCAGATTTAAGGAAACAAAAATGTCACAATACGTTCAGGAAATCACTTTTATTCAATCCCCTTAATGCCATCATGTTTTTTACCGCAGTAAAATGCATATTTTCAGACCATATCAATCTAACCGTTCGTATTAAAACAAGAGACTGCGGATGAATCTGGTTTTGCCGGTGGGATAACACTTTTAGACGAAAAATACGTATGATAAATTGGCATCGTCCACACTGCAATATTCATGTATTCTAAAGTTATTTATCGGATAAAGCTCGTAATTAATGGATGCCTTTCCCAAGGCCGGAAATTGAAATTGATGTAGAAGACGGCGCAGTCACCTTCACATTTGATGCAACCAAATGATCAACTGCAAATTCCCTGTCACATTTGTGTGTTTGGACTGTGAGATTGTCACAACTTGTAACAGTACCAAACGACGACTTTATAAGTAAGATTTCTGTACACGTTGAACACAAACGCCGAGACTTATTAAACGCTACTTGGATTAGTGATATATAGCATGATTTTTTTGTAATACATGAATCGAGCATCACTCAAAAATGACAGAATCTTTATTCCCGTTATCTTCGTGTATTCTTTCGTTAGAGCTAGGGATTAGTGCGCATTCTTGTGTTGACCAAATTATCCCACCAATTGACAATAATATAATTCGTTCTTATATCAACGGGCATTAACTATACCAGTCAAATGCTTTTCCTTGAAAAAATCACTCGGAATACGCGTATATCTTCAATATAGAGGTTTTTTAGAGTAACTTGTCATTATTTTAGGTTTCGATATATGTTTATTATATCACTAACGAGCATTATGATGTCAAAGTGAGTTGTTGTCAGATAGCCAGGTGTGCAATGTATCCGACACTCAGCCAGTTCTTGTAAACTTATGGTGATAGCAATCCGCACGTTTCATGAACCATCGATTATAACCGCAAGTAGGTTTCGATATAACGTTCCATCTTGTACAACTAAATATTAGTCAGACAATACCAAGGTTTCCCAAATTAACTCAATGCTAGTCAAAAACGTAGTTTTAACAAACTAACCCTGTGTGCTCATATGTAACTCTCACGGAGATCTGGAACGGTTGACAAAACCAATGATGAAGAATGGGTATCCTACTAACTTTTCAACGCGTCGCATGTGTGTCCAGTTTGTGTATTTTCATGTCTTTTCAAGTGTCTAATTTGAATCGGTAGATCTCGTCATCCACAAACACACCACATATCATTAGGGTGTTATTAATTTTCATTTTTCCTCTATTTCCTTCACCAAAACTTTCGTGAAATATTATGTTGCCTACTGATGAACATGATCAATGATTATTTCCTAACCCCAGTCAAGTACACTGACTGTTTGGAGAAATTTTTCATATTAATGTTTGTATGCTGGTTTTGAGCAAATGTGACTGTAAATAATCAATCTGTTGCACATTTTTGAACAAGATGCCTTGAGAATAAAGATATAGTCGTAGAGAAGGAATGATGCGTCCAACTTGCCTGGAAGTTTGTGCAAGCAACTGCTCAACAGGCTGTTGATGAAATTAAAACTTGGCAGCCAAAATTTCACTCGTCCTTCGACAAATTCAGTGAATCCTTATTTACTCAGAACAACTTGACACATAAACGGTTGTCATACCACTAAAAACAAATGCTGTTTTTAACAATCCACAGAAGTTACCTTTGTTTTATTTCAATGTGAACATCACTAATGTGTTAGAAACTTATTTAGTCAACCACATCGCTGTGTCAAATTTACTGCGTCAATAAAATCACAAAACCTATTATATTTCTTAGATGGAAGCATGGAAAGGCACACACTGCTTGTACACAATAGCACACTGTTTACCACATGCTACACAAACGTGGATCAGTGATGTTAACATATTTGATAGACTTGTACTGGGTAAACGGAATCGAACTCTTGTTCAATACTTCTGTTGTAGAACACTTCATATTCGGCGAGGCATAAGGCTACTGCATAAAGGTTGATTTGATTTTATCCGTGATGTGATGAATATCAAAAGATGAATTCCGGCAACTACAATGAGTGTTAAAAACATTATTTGTGTAGATTTCTGGAGAAAGAGAAAAATACAGAGAATCGCACATTAGCCTTACAGTACGTTCATCTGCACGATCACCAAAGCGACACCACGTGACCCATTTCCCCATGCTGACATCACGCTGCAAGCTATAAAGCTAATCATTTCTGTGTAGTTACTCTCTTGTTGTTCTGATGCAAATTCGGCAAGCCGAATCACAGGATGTTCGTTCAACCGCAGTGAAAAAATCTTCCAGACCTCATTTGTGAGAATTCGTTGGAGGCACACTTGCTACGTATTGCACAGATAAAGATTGCCCGAGTTACCCCAAAGAAGATTTCTGTACAGTCAGCACAGTCCAAGCCAGTTCGTCCGTAGCGATCTGATGGTGAATTTTTCGATTCATGGTACCAACGTAAATTGACAGTAGTGTTTGTCTCAACTTCGAAATCTTCACTCTGCATGAAAATTTAAAGTACACTTCAAAATTAGTTGCTCGATCTTTCACAACTGGTTAAGACTTTGCAACATCCAACAGAAACCAAGAATGTTCTAGTTGAGCACAGTAGAATGAGTAGATATGAAGTCAACGATCGGGCATTTGTAATGATTATGCGAGAAATGTTAAAAAGCAATTGTTAACTGATACTTCCTACCCCAGCTTTGCATTAAATTATTAAACTTTATTGCCCAAAATAAGGATACGATAAACTTCCAATGACATATGGGAAGTGATATTCTTTTTTATTGCGGGGGGGGCTTATTTTTTTGTACATTCTTATAGATCCTGTTCCTCTTCCGATCTGTCAAACCGGTTAAGAATGCCAAATTGATCTGATCGCTTGAATGAATCCACCGATATGTGATATATTTAAGCCCAAAGTTTTCATACTTGGTTTAATGATCCGAGAGAAGATAATGCTTCAGTAATGTGTAAGGTGGAAGGAGGGTGAGGCAGGAGTTCAGAGAAAATGATTGATGGTTGTTTTCTGAAAACAAAATGGATTAGTTGAAAAATATTTCGTTACCGGTTGTGACGTAAATTGACTTGAAAATTATATTATGTAATAAGTGAGGTGTTTTACCAACGTTTGTATCGTGATTCTACAACAGGCTGACTCTCGAATGCTAGGTTGTACTGCACAGTTGTACGACTGGCTGTATACCGTAGCCAACAAGGGTAACAGTGGAGTGTACAGTGAAACTTTGATCGAAGAGAAGCAAGCAGAAGGAATAACATTCGAAAAAATAATAATTTTGGAAAGAATTGGAATCTACACAGCTGTTAGCAACATAAGCCAGAATGTTTCTGACCTTGCCTGAGGAGTGGACCTTTCAACGGAGTGAGGTGTTATAGTGTTGCTTTGAAAATGGCTGTTCACCAATCACTGGACAAGCTACTGACGAACCCTCTAATAAGCAGCCAAAGCAAACTGTCCTGGAGTGAATGCACGCAATGGTAACTCAGTTCGTATCATCCACGTTGTTTTGTCACACTGACACACTGTTTATAATCTGTCCATTCGCCGCCTACATATGTGTTTACATCAACTGTTAACAAAACTTCTGTCTTGTGTGTAATGCACTACAAATCATTAGACAACAAGAACCATTTTTCACCTGTATCAACGCATTTCGATCTGCTTGCTCTTGCAACCACAGTTAGTGCAATTACGCGTTCAAAATTGTTAGAAATTTCTCTTCATACTTTAATTCTATATACTTGTATGTTATATATACATATTTATATATTTGCGATACTTATCAGTTATATATATGACGACTCAGGTTGAGCCGATCAAACTTTTGATGATCAGCGCTTTTCCGCAGAATCCCGGGGTTTGTAAGTGCTCTGTTAGGTTGCATCCAGTCGAAGATTATTTCAATCCCTCTCAAAAACTTAGATTGGACTCAGTCACCACAGTATAACATGAAGCATTACAAGTAAACCCACCTTGTGAAGTTCTGTATTCTCTGCCTGTTAGTTACACAACCACGTGAATTCAGTCAATCTGATAATCGTAGGACCACCCACATATTGACTGAAGTTTCGAAAAAAGCTCGTGAAGCAAACCAGTTTATTATACCACAAAACAGAATGTGGTGTGTTTATTTAGTGCGAACAAGATTCTCATCATAAATTTTTTCGACAAACCATGAGATGTTGCGAATGATATAAAATGTGTTTCATAATTATAATAATAACTGACATCTAGTGTCTGTTCACAACATATCCACGTGGGTGACACAATTTAAAATTTATTTGGTACTTTTCATCTGGATTAACGATACTCTGATGAGTGGCACTCACAAGCCTTCCGTCGTAAAAGTCACTGTGTCTCGGTCGTCTTTTGCTACTTACGGAAATGCACGAAGTGAAATCGACCGACATTCTGAAAGGTGAGAGTCAGTCTTTGGGTGTAGTAGATATTTACACCAGTGCGCGTAAACCAAAAACTGTCACGCTGCGCGTAAAATGCCTTCATAAAGAACTTGCGGTAGCAGATGGATTCATATTTCTTGGATGGAAAGAGCAGTATTACTTTAATGCAGTAGTGAAGAGCAAATGGTTTGCGTAGCATAATTCAGAAGTTGGCATTAGGTTTGTTGAAGTGCACATAAAAATTAATGTATATATATATATATATATATGCATATACATACTAATTGGAAGTTTCATTTTTCTAATGTTTCAACGAATACTTTCTTTACAGAAAAGCAATAATAAACATTACTTACATGTTATTATAGATTATACGATCTGGGGAGATCAGCAGGGTGAGGGGGTGACCCTAAAATGTTTATTTATTTTGTGCAGGTGGTTGTTTAGTGGTTATGAGAGCATTTGTTCCACGCTATAATTTTGAACTGGTGATTTACAGATAAAGCAGTATGTTTACTCCCCAGTTCATTCAATTTCTGTTGAAATGTAACAATTTAAAAACCAATGCAACTTACGTAGCTAAAGCAAACGGTTGCTGACTAGTACAACATAAATTTCAGTGAGGCTTGGTGAAGTTTACTGGAATTCATCACCGAATGAAGTAACAACACATCCACCGGAAAATACTGGAGCAAACTTTGCATAACATTTGCAGAGTGAGGTGTGAGAATATTTTAGATGATGATGTCATCCAAGCAATTTAGAGTTACAACGTCTATTTGTCCATTTTTCACTCTTTCGAGGGATACGGTTTGATCCCTCGTTGGATTTTTTCTGTTCACCTTTTTTTATACTTTAGTTTGTGCTGAGCTCACGCTATTATCCTGGGATATTTCGACGATTAGTAAGCTTTAATGACCCAATTTTATAACCCAAGCTGACTGCGCAATAGATTCTACCGCAAATAACAGGTAGTTGGGAGTCTAATTGCAGTCATTCACAAAAGAAATTTTCAGTTACTTGAGACTGCCTCATTACGCCCAGGCATTTTACCAAATTCCGAAAGTCGGCCACAACCGTTTACGCAAACAGTAAGGTTTAACCCCCCACCCCAGGAAGATTGTATGTCTATAATAGATTGCGTGCAGATACTTTATCATGAAAGCACCCATCTGTCGTTGTCGTTCTGAATGAGTCGAACGGTTTGTTCAATGTTCCGCTGAGTTGTCGTTGCGTTCGGTGAGTCTGAAGCAGAAATCTAGTTGTTGCTCTTTAGGTTCAACTGTAGCCGGAAAACAGACATAGTGGGACAAATAACTATTGGACAAAATTGGAAATGCTACCGAATTTGAAGTCACCAGATGTTTGTCTGGTATCCAGGTTGACGATTCGGATAGATGAGACGAAATCGGATGAAAATTCGTAGATTCCTGTGTATGTCTTTTTGAGGCAAGGCTGTCTGGTTCTCCAATCAACAACGCAGGTTTTAACTTTGAATCCAGCAGGCCGATGCAAACGCATGAAAACTGATTGCATTCATCATTCTACGAAACAATGCCATGGAAACTGAAACCGTTTACGCGAACTCAGCTAAAAGGTGAACAGTGTTGGTCCTGAAACATGGTCTTTAAAGCTGGACTATTAAGAGTGTCAGCGAGTGGTGGTTATCTTAAGCCGACATTTATTTCACACTGTCATTAGATAACTTTACTTGGTGAATAGAAGACGCGTTGTTAATATCTGCACTGCTCTACACACTCTCGTGCGTCCGAAAGGTATAGTAAATCGAGAGGAGGAATTTGCTGACAAATTTCGAGGTTGCTAGACATTTAACCAAATAATTAATGTCTACTAGCATTTAGTGCAATAACTTTTATTAAACTAGCTGATCACGGTTGTTTTACAAATGTTGCAGAGTAGTCTTCTACCAAATTTGACTGAAACTATGCGAGAGTGAGTGAGTCTGGAACGTTTCATCTCAGCTTGATTCTCTCGCTTTTGTATCAGTTAGCAGCAGAATGACAGCTTGTTAACTGATCGATGATGAGCATTTTCAGACATGTTTTAGTCTGGGCATTTTAGTTATGGAAAGCGATTTATAAATTTGGCAATCTATTAATATCACATATGTGCTCGAGCAATGTTATGTTCGTTCGCGTCAACTGCATATACGAAATGATAATCGATTCAATGAAGAAATGGTTGCACACAGGTAAAATAATAGTTTTGGTCTAGTTACCATTCACTGCTCGGCTCCAAGGACGTCTGTAACGTTTCTGAAAATATTTAGATTTTTTCACTTCCCATTGTACAATAAAACGAGCGTGTCAATAAAAATAACTTCGATGCATGTGAATTGGTGATAGATAGATGAGTGTGTACGCTACTCGGTCTTCAAGTGGATTGAACAGAATGTAGTCAGTCATTTCACGTTGGATTCAAGCAAACAAACTAATATCAAGAGTGATATGAAAATTGTAGGAAACTTTAGAAAATGACGAGAATTAGTCAAGGAAGAGATCACAAATCAAAATTAAGTTATTAATCGGAATGCACACAACATTTATCTTGATAATGTTACTTTCATTACCACGTGCTAATAGACAAGAACGGGATTTTTTTTACGATGGTTAGATAGCGATGCGTGAAAAGTCTAATCGTTTTCGTTCAAAGTCTGTATTACAACAGGGAGAGTCTGTGACAGAAGTACAATGTTATCAGATTTGACTGAAAGTTTCACTATGGGCCTGTTAGTCGTTTCACTTCTGGTATTTAGAAACCATTTTAATATGTTCTTCATTATTCGAGTTTGTAGTCATCTCACTATGGAGACCACGTGTTGCAATTCGTATGTAAATGTAAATCCACAAATATTGACAAACTTCCCAAATGCTCGCACCGGATCATTTCACTGAGGTGACATACACGCGTTGTTGAATGTAGCACTATGAGTCTAGCCGATATATCAGTGCGGATCGGTACTGACCTTAGTATTTGTCCTAACAAGAGTACCACACCATTACTGTTGAATGGTAACGACATGTAGACGGGTTTACAAAAACGTATTGTGATGGTTGGTTTGGCACCCATTCGTTTTGAATTATTTTTTATAAAACTTACGCGGTAACGAATCTGAATGAGAATTTATTTGAAGCAATCAGGCTCTTCGAACATACTTTCATCCAAACAAATATTGAAGACTCTGTGACATACGGTTCAGATGAACATACGTTTGTACAAGGCTTACACGAAATCCTGCAATGTGACAGTTGATTACTTCATGTATTTATTCCTGGCTATCTTTGCGACGTGAATCATATTTACTTCTGTTATGTCGTGCGTCCAAAAAGGATAACCAGTTCTCCTCTTTTATGACAAACTCAGTATTGAGGCGCACGTTGTTGCGGTGTGTGCACTCAGATTGAAACGGACTGTTTTTGTTTCGCAAACTATGAAAAGATCATCCGTGTATCTTTCGTTCACATACATTAAGCCTACGACATTTTGCGTTGTTGTTGTCATACTGTTTTCCATAAATTGTTCCAAAAGCATATAGACCAGCAGAAGCCGAAATGAACTATCCATGTCAGCATCACATATTTGACAAAAGAACTGCCCGGTGAGAAAAATTCCTTTGTTTTTGATGCATAATGTAGGCAGTTTACGCAAACAAAACACAGGCAGAAACGAGTCGTAATTGGTGATCAGAACAACTCTACTATTTTTACTTTGAGTAACCCTTCTCTTATCAATTTCGTCTGTGTGACTGACGTCAACGAGTAAAACGTTGCTTGAGCATACATATTACATGGACATGTTGGCCCTATTCATATTCAGACGTGGACAGAACTGCTTCAGATAACTTCCAATACAACTACCCACCAGATCGTATGTTGTGATTCCTCTCCCGAGAAGGACAGTAACTTGGCACTAATGTTTGTCGGGAAAATCTTAAAATATGAACCACGAGAGCTGTGATTACATATGCCAGACACTTACAAGACAAAACAGGCAGGTCACAAGGCGAATTAGTCTAGGTAGACGACATATATCACTCTTAAAGTTATAACAAATCAGATCACTGGGCACCACAAACAAACGAAGCAACACAACCCAGTGCAATTGTAAACATATGGGCGTCCAGAGAAACAGCTGCGATCGGGTTAGTTAGATGTGATACACCAAAACCACTTGCCATACTCTGAATCTGTATCAATAAATGCAAACCTAACTAGTCTAGCTGCATTTCAAACAGGACAGGTTCTATTCAGCTTGTAATATCGAAGATGATTCTACTTCATTTCTCCGTAATTAAACTGTCTAGACCAGGCTTATTGACTACGGAGATTTGATACACTAAGTAAGTATTATGATCTTCCTATTGAAAAGGGTTTATAAATCAGTGTGTGGATGTTGCTGCTAATATGCACTATTTTTCACTTGGCTGTTCAGCTTACGGTTGCCACTTCAAGAAAACGATGCAGAACGAACTTTCATGTTACACGAGTTGATCGATCAACAAATCTTCTATCATGGAATCTAATTCTAAGTTAAAATATCAAGACTCAAACATACAAATGTCAGGATTTCAAGATATAATAGTCAAAGCTGGGGATTGTAAACCTGAATTTTGAAGGTTAATCTGTTAGTGCCGTGAAAATGTTTTTATTTAATAATAATTCGACATTTCGAGCTACTTATTAAGAAAACATACAACAAGGTTCTGTTTGATTTGTATCTAATTCATCAGGAAGCCCTAGTGCAACAGAAGAAAATTGACAATCGACTATCAAATGTTAGGGTATACTGGAATCGCTTTAATCCAATCCAGCTTTTGGAACTGAAGAAACTGCGAAATGTAGAACTTTCGACTACTGTTAGATAATGCTTCGGTTGAATTACCTTGAAAACCACTCACATTAATAACAGATTTTTTACTTGCATAAACTTTACATTCATTCTGATCTGTCGTTCGCGCAAAACGCAAGATATCACGTTTGTTCGAACGTGATGACACAAAATGAAATGTAGGTTTGGCCCATGTCAGACGAAAGTTATACGTTTACTGTTTTGTTTGCTTTTTGGATTGTTTCAACGAAGAATGTAAGCACAACATTGGAAAACGTGTCCATTTAAACATAGCTTGGTTGGACGGTAGCAACTGGGGCTTTAAGGATGGAAAAGTCAGGGCGGTTGTCTCGTTCTTCGCAAGTGTTTATAAATCTATAGATTTAATGTGTTTGTTCCCGCAACACAATTGAGTTGAACTGCATCATCGTCTGTGCCAACCACCGCGGGATATGCTCATGCGTACGGCGCTTCATATGCATCCATCTCCGAATTGTTTGTGTACCTATCACATACATAGTTAAGTGATCGGGTACTGCGGTTCTAGTGGGAAACGTCCAAACTTCTGGGTTAACTTTATAGGTCAGTTGGCAAATCATACATCGCATAGGGTCGAACACTTTCAATCAATGGTTTCCAACCATTCCTAGATGGAAATTTTCTCATCAGACTCTGTCACACCACACCACATCATGTCCGCTGCTGGCTCTTCTTTCGTTTGAAAACCCTATGTATTCTGTGCGCTAAGTGACTGAGAGGTGTGTTTAAATCAATCACGAGTATGTCGTGCACTGAGGATTCTATCTCCGTATTAATAAAACATGAGAAATATATCAACCTGGTAAAGGCATATTGCGTCACAATTTTTCCAGTAAAGAAGGTAGCGTGTTATCAGTTCAGGTTACATCACATCATTAGTGTAACAGCTTTCTTCCAAACCTATATGGTGTACTGTGTCATATCTCACCACATTCACATTTTTAATCATAATAGCTTATATATAGTAATGCGCCCTGCTGACCTATGATCAGCAACCCACTGAATATATCATACACACAGTGACCACGACAAAACTCCAAAAAGCGTATGCACATGTTATTACACAACCTCCAACTGACTTTATGATCAGTCGAAATCGTCCGCTTTTGTTTCGTAAGATGCATTGGTAAGTGATCGTTCGTTTTGAAGAGGACATACAGTTCAACTATCAGGGGGTCGTTAAAGCATACTTCAATGTTATACTGTAATCTAAACAGTAGGAATGTCAAATCACCTGTGAGTCAGAGACCGTTTGACGCAGTGAACATGGAAGTATATATCCCCTGTTTAATTGTATATACTAACTAAAATTTCTCATTTAATGTTAGGCACTTTTTAACCGTTTGGAATAAACGTGCGATGTGCCCGTTCTGTCGGCAAATCGAAGAAGATTGACAGATAGATCCAAATGGAATTTCCAATTTGTCACTCAACCGCCATATTTCCTAATGAAAGGATAATATGTGTAACTACATCAAATCCTGATTTTATCACTTTTCCCTATCTTCTGAAATAATCAACCCAAAGCTGATAATCTTGTAAGTTGATACACAGAACAAACAAACAAACACAACAAACAACAAACCAAATCGGAATTAAGGTTGGGTTAATTGAAATCAAAGCGGCTAGGTAAAAATATTGAGTGGAAAATTTTGCGCGAGACATTAATGTTTCGCAGCCTTCAAAGCAATTGAGGCTGCTTGAAAACGGAGGATAGTGACTACCAAACCTTGGTGCTCAATGTTGAATGAAATTAACATGTTTGGAAATTAGGAAGTCTAGTTGAAACCTGGCCAACTACTATTTAATCTCGCATACTATTTTGCGCATGTTGAATAAGTGACATCCAATGTTGATATTGGGTTAGGGCTAGTGATAAAGCAGTGTGCCGGGGCTGCCAAAAAAAATAATCGGGAACAGTGCATTAATCGAAGCAGTCGGTGATTAAAAATAGCCAGAGAACACACATGTTTTTAAGTAAACCTAATTGCTACCACGTATATATTAAGACCAGCTGAACGACTGTGCAGTACACAATGTATACGATAATATGGGATTAGTCAAGCCGGCTTACTCGATGCGCGTTTCTTTGATACGATGGGGCAGTTATGCTATGAACTAGGTATCAATTCGTTGCGAACGTTTGGAGTAGTTGTCGAAAGGCTTCCAACATACATCTGAGCCAAATAGACAGAGGCAGGTGCATCTGCTACCTAGGGAAGGATTGATCAACAAGTTTGATCTGATGGTGCACATTTACCCAACAGCCACTGTTTTAAACAATAGATATGGAGCACTGATGTATGGAAGCCCATCAATCAAAGGGTATACAGTGGAATCCATCCTAACTCTGTTTACAGTATCAAAAGCTTATTCCACTCAACGCAATACGAGGAATAGTCACTAGCCCACCTATCAACACATGTTGTCTGCATGCATAATTATTGTCTATAAATGTGGTCACACGTTCCAAAGATGACATAATAGCAACGACTCGTAGAAACCAATAGAAGCAAGTCATGTCGTTTTGCCTAAAGATCCATCACGCCTCAAGCAGATGCTGCACACTGTGGTCTTACACGGTGAACAGACACGTAAAGCATTCATATCGGAGTTCCCTTTGGAAACGTTGAACAGTACTTTGGGTTTTATCACCAGTGTCAATGGGAAGTAAGTATTCCACCATGTGGCGTTCGCAGTAATTCCAGGTATTGTGAGGATCGTGACAGGAGCAACTCATCTCACTTGTGTTTCTGGACAATAAAGCGAACACCACTTGAATATATAAGGGCGTAGCGGCCACGGCGGACAGGACCTAATATTAATGAACTTCCGACTGTCAACAGAAGGTCAAGTCACTCGTTTGCCGAGGTTAAATTTGATTTACTATTCTTGAAGTTTTCCTGTGCGATTTACATCAACAGAGCATGAGTAATATAGTCTTACCTGAAGAATCAGCCGCTACTTACGAGACTTGTTTTCCCACTGTATCCAAAGAAAAGGTTCAAATATTGATCAGATGTGGTATATTTGATAGAGGTGCATAATGTGAATCAACAAACATGGCCATGACACATCTGCAGCATTTTGATAGATGTTGACTGGTCAGATGGAAATTCAGTGTGAATCCCTACGTATTGTGAAGTTCACCTTAGCCTATATAGAAACATGAAGTACCTTCCTAAATAATGCCCAGAAACATTGGGAAAATGCATAAGATGTAGACGAACAGGTTAAACTTTTCAGACACGTCCATAAACATCAGTCACGATGAACGTACAATGCTGTACTTAAAACTCCGTGAGCCAGATATAGAAGATTTTATAATCTTGTAGCTTGTGCGCAATTTCAAAAATGTTTACTTCAATGGAAAAGATAGTGATGTTTTCTCAGTGCACAATTCAACCTGGATGCCACCACCCGCAAACGGGATCAAGAAACGACCGTTTCCAATAAATTGACTTTGACTGAGAGCCGCTTCGTCCCCGTTAAAAATGGTGATGTATCATATGAAGTGCTTGGCAACTTTTCTGGAATGCTTAAAACTCAGAACACCTCGCAGGTGTTCAACCCACTGGTGTAACCTCAGCATAACAGTAATATTCATGCGCATCCGTCATAATTATTGGAGAATATGGTTTTTATTGAAATATTAAGCCACAGGTGATTAAAGTAGGTCAGAACATTCACCTCACCGTCACATAGCATACAGGTAAAAGATGCACAACTGCTAGGGAAAGTGCTAAAAGTGCTCTACCACGCAACCTCGATAACCGCGATTTCGTGTCCCAGTGGATGTGTAAGAAGTATCGTTCTGTTGTCGTCTAGGAACCTGGAATTTATTTATCGGTCGTGGTTCTCATCCTTGACGTATGTGGTATGGTTTAGACCCAGAAAGTTGGAAGCTGCTGTTCATCAGTTCTTTGGTGCGTACTGGGACTAACTGGTTAAACGATACGGGTTAATTATTTGTCCTGTTGCTCAAGTGCTACATTGAAACGTTTTCCAAAAGAAATGAAACCTTAGGTAGAAGAGTAGAACCCAACATGCATGGAAAGTGTTCATTCAAATTCGATCTGTATAAAATCTCCAATTGATGGCAATAAATTGCGGTCACGCGTACTTGCAGACCCGATACACTGCAGATGGAACAGGAAATGCTGAGACAAACTTTACTGACAAATGTATATCCCGACATATTCATGGGGGCAAATAATACGGTAAGGAAGAGCACTAATCCCATACTGAGAGCTCAAAAGAAGGCTGTTTTCTTGTTCTTGCTATTCAAAGGTGACCATTTAGCCAACGCCATAAAGCACAAATTAAAATCTGCTCTGGCTCGAACGTATGCGGTTGCGCAGTTGCGCTTATTTCAAACCACCAGGGGACCAGTTATCCACAATCGCAAATGTAGCTTGCCGAACTCTTCTGTCCACCAACTTATTTACCAGTTCACTTGCGGCTGCAGTGACGTTTACATAAGCAGAACAGATCAACGACTATCACAGCGAGTCGCCCAACACATTCTGAGGTGGTTGAAACAACAGATAACGCACCAGCCTCAACTTGGTGTACTAACGGCTCGAAATCCAACGTCATCCATTGCTAAGCACCTCATGACAACAGGTCACCAAGTTGACTCAGACTAATTCAGGATAATGTTGCGCAATCGAAATCCGAAGCTATCAGCTTTCTGTGAAGCATTGCTCATCCGAACTTACCAGCATACTTTATGTGCACAAAAGTATTTGACGTAGCCTATCGGGTTGTCATGGTCATGATTACACAATACTTGGTGTGAATGTAGGCGTGTCTAATCCATGTATGTCTTTATCTGTATGATGTATATAACTAGCATGTTTTACGTTTGCGACTGATGGGAGCAAATGAAGTGTTGGCATATCACAGTATATATCTTCTTTCTGTTCTGAGGTATAAAATATTATAAAATATCCGGCATTCAGCAGATATGTTGCTGAAAGGTAAGGTATATAGAGTATTCGGGTGATCTGTTTTGCTACACAGTTCGGAAACGTGGCCTGTTCGTGACAAAGATATACACGGAATTGCAGTGCTTGGTCATTACTGAATCTGCCAACTAGTCCACTTCAAGTGAAATGGTATCGTGAGCAATGCTTCCATTCACCAGTTCGTGTTTCGCAATCTCTGATGTGCGACCAGTTGGTCACTTATTCACGTTGAGTAGCCTGCGAAGTTTGTGTCATGCATTCCGCATACCATCTGAACGTCTACCGCATCATGATCTATTTATAGGAACCGCTAACAACTAGGGAAAAGCTGCATTGTTGTCCAGCAGTGACGTAATCAGACGATGGACACTAAGTGTTCCGTTGAGCAACGTAAGTAGGTGTCTCTTGCCGGACGGAGGTTTTGTGAGTACTTATATCGCTGGCTATAAACTTGTTCGACAGGGTAATGCATGCAATCAATCCCAGTTTAAGTACTTGTCACAGCTTTTCAGTTTGTTAGTCCCGATTAGTAAATCTGATTAAGAGAACTATCGATTGCTATGGTTAAATTACGCACAGAAAAACCAATATGTAGGATAAGTAACTCTACTTAATATAAAGATTGAACTTCATACATTTTCAATCCAGTAATTATTTAGCGTTCAATAAATGAATCGTCTTCACCTTGTGCGTAATTCCATAATCAGCGTTTCACACGGATTATTTCCAATATTCAAATAGTGTCCCATGAGAAAGTATATATAAATCCAATGAGTTTGATCTCAGCTAATCGTTTAAAAATCAGCTACGTATAAATTGCAATGACAATCCTCTCAAACTTTAAACTCAATCTGTTTCATCACTCGATCCATCAAACTGTTTGAGAGACCGTCAACTCTATCTAATCACATCATTGAATTCATTGAAGTGTAAATATCAGTTTACGCTCAGAGTGTTTAAACCTAGTTTAATGATCCAAGGTGGAAGACCGGATTTACAGTTCGGTTTCATAGGGATGAGCTTCACGGAGGAGTGATTGATGGAGTAATCTTTTTTATATGAGAGGGAAAAATCTACTTTACGCATCTTTGTTTTTGTAAATTGTAACCCTAACTAACCATGATAGATACATTGTTTTCGGATTGAAATGTTTCAAAATTTTGGAGATAATTTGAGAGCGTTGAACGTAGAAAAATATATCCACATGCTTAGGTAAACTTTGTTCATGATTCGGAATATTGTTTATCCACAGTAATTATGCATGTAAATTTGTAAACATTATTGAACCTAGCCTGATGGCATTGTGGTTTACATCTCCGCCTACCTCACCGATGAAAATAAAAATGCAGACAAAATTATACCGAATATTAGGCATGGTGTTTCTGTCGCTGGTTCGAATCCAGCCGAAGCTCTGACGTTTCACAGTTGGGTCTTATCTAGGATCATGAATCTGCCTGACTAATTATTGATAATATTAAAACCAATGAGAAATAAAACTGTTTGTCAGAAGAAGTAGCCACTGTGGACATAAAATTGGTCGAAACTAAAAACTGTATAATGGTTTGGGAATGGTAAAAACCCAAACCGTGTAGATACTGCCTAATAACTGTTCACAATCCGTCACTTGGTTGCACGGCTGCCTATTGTATGATCCCATCGTCGATGTTCTCAACGACTGACGTTTGGTGTCGCGGATGTTAGCCAATGCATGTGGTTCAAATAATGCAAACTATACTCCTTTACCATTCAACCATTTGATGGTGTATGTATAGTTTTTGCAAATGTTCGTTAGTGATCAGCCACATTTCTTACGCGATTCTCACAAATGCTGAGGGTTAACTTGAAAATACCACGATGGATGGGCATTAAACTCTTTTCTATTGATAGATTTCCTGACTTTGGAGGATTATGAATGAAGAGGAATGAGTATTTTTTGTACAGTTTTGACGTACAAACCGTGTGACAGACGATACTTATCTAGACACTTCATTGGTGTTTGGTTTGCATATTCACAATAGATAAGCAAAACATAAATTGTGCTTTTGCACACAGTACCGGCTACAGACGATATAAAGTGATTTTCATACAAAATTAGCTTTACCAATCAGCATGTGCACGTCGACAAACTGCTGTTTTCTAAATATACTCATAGAACGTCTTGATAACGGCTCTATGTCATGAT
>JTDE01000162.1:203880-247433 GCA_014338405.1 Paragonimus skrjabini miyazakii
ATTCCGTTGAGCGATGGCTCGTCCGGTCGCTCGTGTTGTTCTCCATCTATCTGCAATGGGCTTTGATCGTATTCCACGGTGATATTGAGATATTCCCCCGGGTGTTGGAATAATCGAGCCTCCGATTTTGTCGTCCATTCTATTTTGCCTGCCATGTCTCGCCCGTTGGTCCGATCCAGTCGAGCAATGACTCGTCCGACTGCCCCCGTTGTCCGCCATCCGAAAATTGAGGGTTTGTGGACGTGCCTGTCTTCCGCGTTGAGGTACTCCGCCGAGTGTTTGAATACTCGCACCTCCTGCTTGGCAATCCGCCACAATATGAGCAAGGTGCATGCGCACTTTACATTGAAGACGAAGAACCTAGCACGTATGGTAAAAGGGGGCTTGTTCTAACCCTAACCATATGATGCAATATGAAAGTGGTCTCCGCTAGATGGACAAAGAAATACACTGGCGATATCTTGGTAAAAGCAATCCATCTGCCTATACTCGGTGTGAAAAAGCGATATAGAGTGTATATACAAATGCAAAATCCAGCACTTGGAACAAAAACAGCAACATGCACAATTGTTAATTCTGTCGCAACAGACTCAGAGTAAATGAGCGGTCATTGCTTTCCCAACTGATAGGAACAATGAGGCCTCGTTTACTTCGGGGCAAACAAACTACAACGTTGCTGAAACCATTTTCGCAAACATTAGTATTTAGGAGTTTTGTAACAGAAGTTAGAATACACAGTTCCGCGTTATTTTGTTGTTGTCATAGTGTGCTACTGGCGAGAAATGAATGCCAAATAAGGAAGAAATGTGCACTTTTTTCATCTATTTTAAAAATACCATACCATCACAAAACTCGTAAGACATTTTCGGTACAATACGACGGATAACTGAAAATACACTTGGAAACAATTGTAGAGCACCGGTTAGTCAGAAAAAGCGGAAGTACAAAGTTTTGAAAACAAAGCAACATGAAACTGCTTCTCGGAAAAACAGACACATCAGTAAAGCACCAGTTATTATACAACCGACTAATATGTTACATCAAGGTGAATGACTGAAGGGTTTTTTTTCCTACATACATTAGGCAGTGTGAAGAACAGTTGACAAACGTTTCCTTTGGTAAATCACAATAAACGTAGTTGTCCTTACACATTGATTTCTGTGCTACCACGATAAAAGCAGTCACATAAATATGGCAAGAAGAAGATTGGGTTGGGTCGAAACCATTTCGTTAAATTTCCATTGAGATGGTCAAACTTAACCGAAATGAGTTGTCTGACAACATCTACTCATCACACAAACACAATATATCTAGCCAACACGAGGCTTTAGACTTTATTCCGTATGTCACATACCCCCTTCATTGGTCTGGATAAAATGGAAGGCAATCGATAACAAATGGCTGCTGAAGAGTTTCTTGGCGTCCGTAGGGTAACATAGAACCGAAAACCAGTAGGCATATTTGAATCCAGACAAATAAAACGGTTGCGTTATTATAAACAATCGATTGTCAATAGATACAAGATGGAAAGCCGTTGTCATAAACGGAGACCTACAAACCAGTTGAAGTCTGTTTTGATTAAATAGTTTTCTGCAAAATAAATGGCGCATTCCGTTTTGTTTGCAAATTTCATTGCACGCTGAATGAGTTGCATCATGAAATTGCACAGCTATGCGATAAAGGCAATCAATCGCTTATGATACAACACTAATGCAGGCAGGTCATCGTACTCTTTCGTTATCTTTCAAGGCAATACTCGCTCTACATTTCGCTGCATCATAACGAACCCAGAATACAGTTAACGTTTTACTGAAAAATCGAACTGTTTCCAATAGGTCGGGGACAAAAGTCATACATAAGAGCAGGAAGAAATTTTATATTGCGACACTATCGATTTGTTTACTCCCATCAGTTACAAAATATACGGGTCATGTACATCTTACAAATGAAGAGAGTGACTAAGCAGGCCTTCAAACACACCGTGTATTATCTAATCCAACCCGGTAAATTGTGTTCTCAATTTTGTGCAAACACCGCCTGTCGATAAGTCCGGATAAGCGTCACTAGTTTCTTCGGATTTTGTTTGCCTGACGGTTATTTGAAGGAGTTTACTGGGTCAACTTTGTGGCCTGTTATCGTGAGGTGCTTGACGATCGCTAAAGTTGGATTTTGATCAGCTTGCCGATCAAGTTGAGGTTGGTGCCTCATCAGTTGTTTCAACCATTTCGGTATGTGTTTGGTCACTCGCTGTGCCATATATCAATCTGTTCTGCTTATGTGAACTTTACTGCAACTACGAGTGAATTGGTACACAGCGTAGGAGTCAGAATAACCTGGTGGAATGAGTTCTCGGTCATGGAGAATTGGTTCTCTCGTAGATTGAACTAAACGTAAACACGCAACCGCATACATCCGAGCAAAAGCAAACTTTAATTTTTTCAGGATATCCTTAGTCGTCTTGAAACGGTAGAAAAAAAGAATGTTTCTTTTTTGAGTCATCGCCAAGTATTCATTGTCTTTATTTACCACATTATATCTCACGCCATATTTATCGAGGTGTCCATTTGTTTGTATTTTTTTTCGGCATCTCATGATCTGTTCAAAATATGTCAGGGACACAAATATGCCAGGTTCTGTGAAAATGTTCTGACGAAACCATGTTTGTAAACAATACGTGCTAGAAAATTGAATGTAGCTTTGTGGTGAAATGAGCATGCCATTCGCATGTTAAGTAGTAAGTACATCCAAAAAAAGAACGCCAAACTCTTGTTTGATTCAACTGTATGAGATAATGATAGGTTGGAGTTAATAAGAGTATGGAGGTGGATAAACAGAAAATTGATCACAATCAGTAGAAGATAAAATATTGTCAAAATATCGTTGGTGCAATATCCGTTTGGTTACATATTATCGGAAGTGCTGATCAATCTGTCCTAAAAAGAGATCCGTTAGTGTTGGGCCTATCGGACAACCTACAGCAACACCTTCTATCTGTTTGTAAGCAAGTCCCTCCAAATCGAAACGAATGTTTTTAGCGTTGAACAAAATAATACCTTTGAGGTGTTCAAGTGGAATGCATATATCATAATTCTGAATGGAGATAGAATCGCGTGAATGCTCAACTTTCTTGCGAATAAAAACAGTTGTAAGGGAGGAACCAACGTCTATTATTCAAGTACTTACCGAAGTGTGTTCTAAAGTTGTTGTCAATCCAAGGGTGCCCTTCGAATCATGTGGGGACTAGACTTTATGGATGAGATCCAATCGGTTTCAGCTTTTCATATTAAGTATAGAATATGCGTATATGTATTAACGTTCTTCCAACGATTTGGATTTTTCAGAGATGCGTAACTCTTAGCTGTTTGGTTCGTTTCGAACTCTCGCTAGGCCTTCAAAATGATGTACATTTTTTCTATATACTTGTCCCCAGTCATGATAACAATGCCAGAATCTTTGTGTGTTTCAGGAGAAGTTACGTGTTTCATTTCTTTCTGGTTTTTGACGACCTGATAGTGTTCCTACTTTTGACAACACATGGAAGAACACCGAAAACAAACGTCCCGGTATTGTTAGATTTCTCTACTGCGGTAATGATAAAACCGACATTCAACTCACCTTACATACAGAGGGTGTTTGTAACTTTTGATAAAGAAAGGCTGCATCAAGGCTTTATAGCTGATTGCTGTCAGTCGCGTAAACTAGTCGAAATGTCTCGATATCGTTTACTGAGCGATGTGCCTTCGGAAATTGTTGAGCAATCGACGATCCGGTCGCCCGTTTGATATTGTCTGCGTAACCGACGTGACAAGTTGACCTGTCGGACGTTTAACCCACTGCGGAATATGCCAGAGCATTAGTTGATGTAATTGTCTGACCATTCTACCGATGCAGAAATTCTGGTCATATGCATACTAACGTAGCTTGCAGTTGGAATATATCATAAACTGGGGGGTTCTGTATCAAGATTATAGTGCAGATGACGACAGTAACGGTTGAGCCAAAGGTGCGTACTAACGCAAAACTAAGCCAACTAATAAGCGTGCTTCCCACGTCCCTGCTCTGAAGGGCAGCTGCGATAGAGCTTTCATTTTAGATACACAAGACCTTACCATGAAGTTTTAAGTACCTCTTGGCAAACCATCGGGGTGGCCGTTATCCTGTTTCTCCGCAGTAATACTTACTCCGATTCTGGGATATTCGATTGATATAGTTCACGCGCTGTGTACAGCTGTTTCTCTCAACGCTCACATTGAATCGGACTGTAGCAATGTCTACTTCACTTATTTTCGTTCGCAACTGTGTCAACGATATACTAGAACAGATTCAATTCGAGAAACGTGATGCGTTCATCTCGCTCAGGTTCCTAGGTGAACCTCATGCTAAACCGAAGCTGACAAAAGTGAGACGCCTACTGTGAATACCATTTTTCGTGTTATCTTATTGCTAAGATACCCCCAGAACTTGCATGTGTTATCGCACTTGCACTCCGAGATAGGGATAACCGCGTTACGTACGTAAAGAAGGCGTTGATCAGAACAAGTATCAACGAGCTGTCTTCGGCGACGCCATTAATTTATCTATATGTATATTGCATAAAGTCGAGTTTCGCATTTGAACTGCACAATAAAAATAGCTTTTATAACGGGCTGGATGAAATTAATAGATAGATCTGCCTCTGATTAACTAGCATGCTGTTGATGTTAATAATTCACCTTGGAATCACTTCAGCAAACATTGGTTGGACACCCACTGTGTTCAGGCGCTTTTTGGTTCAACAACATATGACAGAATACAAAATTTCTCTTTACTGAGTATACCAAACTAGCGCCTCTAATCGACTTCAACAATTCTACCAACCAGTTAATAGGTTTCTGTTTAAATAAAAGGGTGTGTCTCAGTAGTATACCATCTTCTACATTTACAGCGACATGAATATTTGTGTTTTTTGAATTTCTAACTGTGAGGGATTTACCTATCACCTTCACCTATATTGCCTCCAACAAACCTGCATTTTCAAAAGGTAGTCTGTTCCATTCAAACTAATTTATAATGTTACCACGGTCGTTAGTTGTTTCTATTGTTGTTGCTATTCGCATGTCCTATATATTCTAATGTTTTACGTTCGTGACTAAAGAGAGTAAACGAAATCTTAACATTTCGCGAGGTCCTCAGTCGTTATTAGTGAACTGAATCAAGTGTTTTAAAATGTGTTATATCTACGCTGACAAATTTGTGCAGGGCTTCGTTGACCAATCGAGACAATCACTATTGTGTGATTCGATACGCAACAGTTTAGCCTGGATCTTGAAAACAGTCTATGAGTCAGGTTCACTATTGCCCAGCTCTCACTCGTTCTACCGGAAAATGATACTGGTACACAAAAGCAAGCCGTGAGACACTTCAGTAGACACACATTCAGGACGGTATGTCCACTCACGAAGTGACCTCAAGTAACCTGCGACACCTAGTTGATTTAATATCTTCCTAATGACGACCTTGAAACACACAGTCTCCTTTTAATTTTGACATAGGTTGTTGATAACTGGCCACAACGAAACAACAGAAGTGTGTATAGCTATTTCACACAAGCCTCGATTATCACTTGATACAAAAATTTCCTCAACACTATGTGGAACAAAGCGATCACAAATTGACACTATTTACACAAAAGGTCAACCTGAGCTTTTACGTGAACGCCTGATTCTACTGCCAGTAAGCGATGTTCTTCCAAGATGGTTTGGAGTCGAAGTAGTTGGTATTGAATACGAATTTTGAACTAGCACTTCTGATTAAATGTCGTTAAACAGAAAGTAGCATACCACTGCACTCAGCCAGTTAAAGGACAACACTGATCTTGTTATACTTCGTAAAGACAAGTGCGCTAGCGCTGTTCAGACGGATACACATCAGTACAGAGAGAACCTGGAAGAGCTTCTTCAAGAAAGTGTGAACCTAAGGAGTCAACGTCAGTATAATATATCTTATACGAACTCACCGATACATTCTGGAAAGTTTGTATCATTTTGAGGGAAACCTTTAAAAAGCAGCGCTCAGTACACCGCATGGCCACTTGGAGCGGTCAGTATTTTTACCACTACTATTCATTTTGTTTCACTGTTGGGCCTTTTTAATTCCATCCATTCTAATCTTTTTGTTTCTCATGAAGAGGAAGCAAACAATAGTTTATATTTTCTAGACATTTCACTCACTAGACGACAGGATGGCTCGATATAGCACTCAGTGCACCGCAAGGCCACTGGGAGCGGTCAGTATTTGCAATTTTCTTCTCGTGCACAACTACTTATGAACGAGGTTTGATGTGAACCATGTTTCATAGAGCTCGGGAGATATGCACCGATGATTGCTTGCAAGGAGAGGAGGAATGGTTAGAGAAGGTGCTGCTCGCAAACGGATATCCTCAGAAGTTCATCGATGTTCACAACCAGAAAAGACCGACCAAGACTGCTGTGAGTACGGTCATATCACAAACGACGTAAGTCAACAATTACAGCCTGCTCTAACTCGAACATATCCGGCGGCTGAATTGCGGTTGCTGCTCACAACTAGGTGTGTCGCTCAGCTTATTCACAATTGTGTCCTACCGAAATGTTCTGTGTCACATGTGATAAGACTTTCATTCAATGATCACATGACGCACTGTTCCACAGACTTAGGATATGATATATTCAGTCCGAAAGTTGCCACGAGATAACCCGAGTTCTATGAAGTAGAACCACTAGAGACACTGCTGGTTCTCGTCTATTCTATTATGAATATGTGTTCATGAGTGGGCTTCGATTTTAAGCTGTAACTGTTTAATCGTGTCTCAATTACATTCTATAAGCAAACTTCAGTGACATTCTGGTGTATGTTAGAACGTTTCATAGATGAACCTCGTGAAATCCTGTTGTCCTTCAAGATGACTTTAGTGTGGTCGGGCAACAGTTACAGTATTGGTGTTTCCACATTAGCGATTACAAGTGTGAATGCAGGTTTCAAAGTGAGTGTTCAGTAGCTGTTGTCAGAATTAAAATCGACTAGGCCTGCAAATCTGGTCATGATCCATCTTCCACGGAATGATATAGTGACACGACTATGTGTTGCATAGTAAGGAGCTTGAGAAAACGGATATTAATCTATAAGGACTGGAAAGGTTTTGTGCAATATTTCAACGGTTCATGGCCGGCGATTGCTTGAATACACTAACTCGGTTTGGCTTACTGCCATCAGAAAACCATAAGTGTAAACTTTCACACGTCCAGTGTCTACAAATGTGTGAGCATCGTCTATACATTCTGACGGATAAGAGCGATTTAAAGGTTTTGAAGGAAAGTTGCGTAGATTGGGACGCTGTATTACGTCAGACAACAGTCGTTTTCATTGCGTTTCTGCCTATTGGACCAGATTACCGTTGGTCAGTTATGAGTGAAGTGAGTATCAAGCCGGAAGATATTCGTTGTTTAATCTTCACGGAATTGTTAGGGCGCCCACCCTGTTACTGTCCAAAGGCGCCTCCGTCGTGAGAAAGAAAAAAACCGATTGACTCAGTCCTAATTAACGGTTGAGACTTTTTATAGTGCCACGCCCAATAGCTGCCCTAAATCTTTTTTTCTTTCGGTAACTGTTCTCTTTGATGTCTCTGGAAGGTTTGGTCATTACGCGTCCTATAAATACTTTGTATTTGTCGCCTTTCTCGCACACGTCTTGAGGCGGAACAAAGCCGTTTATTGTACGCGTCTTCTGGCTTTCCTTGGGAGCAAAATCACGGGACAGTCGCGGCATTATTCGGGACCGATAGTTTGGTGTTAATTAGTACCGGGACGAGAATCCGATTTGCATCATATGCATCACTATATCGAGAACGAACCAGCGTATCGTTTAGGAGGTTTTTCAACATGAATTAACTGTTCTTTTCCAGGTCGTATTTTTGTAGGACGTTGTTACACTGGTCCTCCCGTATCGTACTTTCAGGAATGATTTTTTCCGTAAGATATCGATTTAAAGTTGAACTGCCTCAGAGTATACGTTCCCACGGCCTCGCTATGACGTATTAACAAGTAAGTCGCCGAGTGAACACTATTTGTTTGCAAAATACAAGTCAGAAACAATAGCTGAATCTTTCTCTAACTTCCGGTAAGATCACTGAATCGTACATGTTCCCAGTTGCAACACCGGTTTGAAACCGGTTACCCAGTCCCCCACAAGCGAAAAGACGACAGATGTAGAATTTAGTTGGATTTCATTTTTTCGAGAGTAATGTATTTGTGACAGAAACCAAGTTAGTTCAGTCCGCTAGCATACGTTTATATGGGTACAGCAGCTGCATGCGCGTAGAAACAGTTACAGAAGAGATTGATGTCAAATAGATACCATCCATCCTTAAAGTATTCACCTGAATGTGAAGGTCCAGTCTATTGTATGATATTTGCTTACAACTTCATAAATATACTTTCGTTAATGAATTGCTGCTTATCTGTGATTCACTCTACTTAGTTCGGCTGTCATATATTAGAGCTTTAAATGTTACACCAGATTTGCGGAAATCCGTCTGGCACCCAGAAGATATTACAGAAAGTAGTTATTCTGAACAATCTTATTGAGGCTAACATGTGACATTCAGTCCAGAATGAAGCTAATGTAAAACCACACAACCGCAACGCCACGGAAGTTATATTCTATCAACAGTTGTTTTCAGAGCATCATTATCTTGAAAAAACGAAAAGGACATACTTTATCAGCAAATACAAAATATTTCCAGTTAATTAACATACACAGTTTCAGATAGGTACAGTTATCACTTTCGCTTATGACCTCGACAATCATAAACCTTTTGCCGAAAGCGCCATAGAACTGAATGCTATCAGTACATATTCACCTCTAACATTCTCATTTTAAACTGTCTCAGTATCACTTTCTCATATTCTCGTGTCAATTTAAGACATCCCAAGGGGTTTCTCTGGAGTTCACCGGCAAACCGGGTCAAACGCCTAATGTGCCCATAGGCAGATAAAATTGGTTTGGTCTCATGAACTGACAGTACATAGATTCGCTGCGTACGCGTATTAAACAAAGCACGTTTGTACTTACCCAATACTACTCATTACCGCACTTAGCCTGATTAAAGAAATTCGTCCTGGTTTGTCTTCAGGTTAGGATCGCGACGTGTTCAATAACAAATGCTAGTTATGCATGCTGTCATCATTTTTTACATGCCCTTATACATAACATTCATCTATTTATTCCACTGTACAACAACTGTGGACCAACTCGATGTTTGTGTACGAGAATGGGTGAAATGAAACAAACTTTCACAGACTAGCTTAAAACACTGAGTTCTCTTAAACCATTTAGTCAAAACAGAGAGGAGACATATCGCGAGATATTTACATTTCGATTTACTCTCATCAGTTGCCAACGTAAGACTAGCATTTTTTATACAAACTGCGTATAGCAACAACCGCATAGTTCTGACCTTTCATGCGCTAATACTGCAATCAATTCCACGGCGAGGAGATTGATTGCGTGAACGCCTTCTGTGCAGTTTGTATAGAGTTTGCTGGTTTTACGATGGCGACTGATGATAGTGGATCGAAATGTTAGCATCTTGCAATGTAAGTCTTCTCATTGTTTTGACTAAATTACATACAATAACCTGTTCACTTCCGGTAACATATCACCAGTTCAGAACTAGCGTTTCTGTTTGAAATCATCAAATTGTAAAACTTAACAGAATGCTCAATCCGAACTTAGTTTGTCGAAACAGAATGCTACACTATCTATCGGCAAGCAGAAAGCATATTCAATTGACTAATGGGGACTGATGGCTTTGAGTTGAAAGCAGTGAGCTGAGCTTCACGGGACAACTGCTGCCCGATTAGGTAATCTAGCAATTACCCACAAACGAACAGGACTGCATTTAAAAGTATACGTTCAACGTGTCTAATGTGTGGTCAGTTGAGCACTAGTCTCACGAGTACTTCAGCCGACTTTCGGCCGTCGGTCGTCTCACAAGTACGTAGAGCTGACAGTGGTAAGATCGCATGTCCAATCGAGGGTTTATTTTCCAAAGGAGTTGAGTGGAATAATCATGTGAGTATAACTACAGTGGTCAGACTTCAGCAGCGTTTAGTTTAACTGTAAACACTCTAGTGGATCCCCAAGAGACTAGTGTCTTAGAGGAAATGAGCTTCTACTCTTAACGCAATGTATTTCCATCCCGTCACGTTTGTGGTTGTTCCGGTGCCCGCAGCGTATCGTCAAAATGAGATTGTAAGTAGCTTGTGTAACCTTGGATCGACCTGTATGACAATGACTTAGCTAATTCATCCAGTCAGAAGATTGAATGGCATTTCTTACTTTGTTGTATCCACCAACACTCATTCCTGCGCACACCGTTCGATTGAAAGTCGTGAGTCGTCTGTTAGCCTGGCCTTGTGGTGTAAACCTGCGTGGTCTCCATGTTTGGGTTCCCGCGAAGTGCCGCAAAGTTGGTCAACCGGTACGTTGCAGTGTGTATGGGAAATGTCTAAGATGACTATAGTAGCGTTGTAACTGATGGATACTGGTCGATTATGCAGTTCTAGCTAATGGTACCCTCATCAAGTAAGGGATGAGTGCTCTACGAATTCACAATCATTTTCCGTAATCTATGATACAGTTGCAAGAACCATTGATTTTAGACGTACGAAATGCTATGAGAAATATGTGAAAATGATCAACACTACACAAGACGTGAATTAAATAACAATATTGGTTGCCAATATTGGTTGGCAGATCTGTTTTTCTAAAGACGAGATTTTATTATCGCCCTTCTATACAAACTCAAGAAATCACCCTGTCTAAAAGTGGTCGGTGACAAGGCAGTTGGACAACATCGGGAATGTTGTCGTGTGGCCGGTTGTATTTGTTTCTTCGTCACAAAGGAGGAATATAAACAATTGTATAGCAATAGGAGAAGCGATTTAACGTCGTCTTGTTCGACTCCTGTGACTTTCACTTTAACCTCTTGTGTACACAAAATGCCTGAAGATGCACAAGGTTACTATCCAAAGCTGAATGGCATATACATTTGTATTCAGTTATCCATCGTGTAGCTAAATGATACAAATTCGCGTTCACCTGACCACCTAGCTGGTGAGTCTAAAAGTTACACTTAGTCCATCACAATATCACGAAGTCGCGTTGGGTTGGAAGTACTCAAAGTTATTTCCGTTTTCCGTTATAATTTAGAAGTGTGTTTTGGTCTCAGCATGTTTTCGTTGACCGAGGATATACTGTGCACGAAACAATAAGGGAAGCCGGCGAATGAATATTTGGTCATTTTAGGTGGGGGTCGGAATGAGCATCGGATGGTCAAATCGCTATTGCAAATAGTCATGGACAGTGAGGATTTCATCACTTCTATTACAAGGGTTATTACAATACAAACGTTCAGATATGTTAACAGTTATACTTGCGCCCGTTAGTAGCTACTCATACGATGACTGTGGATCCACCAAAATCACTTGTTAACCACTAGGGCATCTACAGTACGCACAAAACCTGTATTAACAGAAAGATCCAAAATACACAGCTAAATTTTTCAGTCAACGACAGTGCAGCCAACCCTACAAACTGGAACCCAACGCGGTATAGTATTGGACAGCTAATCGCGACAGAATGATCTTATCACATCGGTCAAGGTGGTATCATTCAACCACAGACCGAAGGTGTTTTCGTCTATCGGAGAGATGCAAACAAACAGGTACGCAACACCTCATTGTTGAAAAACTATAGCGACGCGAACGCTATTAAGACGCCTTAACTACAACGCGGGTGTGTGTTTGAAAAGATCGATCGCCGCCATTCATTCATCTTCGTCTATCGTAAACCGGATCGTCCGTGTTCTGCAGTTATCTGCACAACTGGTCAAATACATGATGGTTCTGACGAATTTGATGAGGGCCAGCATGTAAATTACCCAAGAATAACGAAGTGAACAAAACTGATCCGATAACATATCTGTCAAACCTATTCTCGAAGTAGGAACGTACTCGAATTATAAATGTGCCGAACTGGGTCTCACATGTGAAATGATTTCAAGATCTGCCACCAACTGAAGTTCATGCCATTTTGCAACTGCATTCGCATTTACGCTTTCACGACATTGAGTTAACACTATTCGGTTGTGTCGTTTTGAGTTGTATATCTAAAATATTGTCTTGTTTTCTGTAGTCGTGATAGCCACTAGAAAATTCGGTGGGGTTGATGTGGGATACTCGAATATTACAGCCTGGTTATATCTGTTGCTGAACCACGGACCAACGAGAGAATATTGTATTAATTATTTTTGGTGTGCAGCCATTCCGAAAAGCCTGCATTGTAACAGAGCGGAATTCACGTAAATTTCGGTAATTGTTTCAGGGAAACAAATCATTTCAATTAAATTATTCTAATTTAAGCATAATTATATTTAAGACGATACTACGGAGCAATTTGAAATGACAGTTTGATTACTTATGATGGCTTGTTACATTGGAGTTTCGGCCATCCCACACGATGTCGTTTGAGTGCTTGAAAAATTGAACGACATGTTTGGGTGCAGATCGATTGGAACTGGAGGTATGCTCAGGTTGCTAGCAAAATCACTTGATTTAACTTCGTTTTTGTTGAGTATGTTACAATGTAATTGTTCTAAAACTGGTCAAAATGTTTCAGTGCTAGTGAGTTGAGTGGTTCTTCTGAAATGCCTTATCCAAATGAGGTACAGTGTCGAGAACATTTTTTATGTAACGCAAAGGCGCATTGGTTTTCTGTTAGAATGAACCGTTGAATTATGTCAACATTTGGTTGAATCTTGACCGTAGTTTCTATCTTTCAAAAAGGAAAATTGTCTCACCAATATAGTAAGGAAATGAGCTTATTTTGAAAAATGCAAGCATGTATAAACAATGTTACCAACAACTGGCTAGGTTAAAGTTAGTCAAACTGGTATGTCGGACGTTTAGCTTGCAGCAATGTCTCCTGGCACAGTATCAAGTGAAACTTATATGACAGTAAGTGGTTACAGTTATGTTGTTGTTACCACATAGGGACTACCGCCTCTGGCTTTATGAAGGCAAATTAACTTTGAAATGGTGACGTCTGTTCACGTACGATAACGGTATTTGTTATTAGGCGTATGATAGAATGCTCGGGAAAAGCTCCCAAATACCTCAGTCCTAAATATCGCACGCGGTGATAACCAACTAATTTATCAACCAGCTATTCTATATGCAATTGCCTCCAGATTCATGCAATTCTAATCAGTGATACTATTTGCTTTGGGCTGGGAGATGATGAACTAGGACACGGCGTGTTTTTCACACGGGACATTTTAGTGCTGTTAACCCTCCGTTTTCGCATCATTCGAAGATCAATGCCGCTGGAGTAAAACTTTCCATCAAGGCGACCGGTCTTATTATCCCAACAGAAAGCCCATGGTGAAATAATCAATTTTTCTTGCGAGCAGAACACCAGAACTACCGACGAAATTGAAATACACCCAAAAGGCTAGAGGATAAATTTTTTAAAGCTCCAATTTTATTTTCGGGTTAGATAAAATGTGTCAGATTACTTAGTTGTCAATAACAACACTCACCTATGGTTGCTCTTCTGTTCTTTTATGAAGATCTGACCTACCGATGCAAGGTGTACCGTCTCAACTGATGTAAGAGAGAAAATGAGGTAGAAGGTTGGTTGGTCTGTTATGATAGACCATGCATGATGGCGATGAAGAAAAATAATGAAATTCTTTTCAAAAATAATGAATAACATAATAGGAAGACATAATAATAGAAGTCATGTGTCCGTACATTGCAACATCTGAAACGGGATCATACCGCACAGACAAGCATGTCTTTAAAAACTCAATGGGCGACAATTCGTTATTGTTAGTCACCTTCAACGGCTAAAAGTGAATATTGGCGTTTGCTTTTAAAAAGTATGTTTATTTTTAACCACATCGACAACATTTAATGACATGAACCAAAAGCCTTTCATTTGTCATTCACACATCAAACGGAAAGCGGATAACCATCACCTGCATCAAAAACATTTTGACACACAGTGGTCTTAGTCGTACAGGTGCATCATTTCAAATGTTTCTTCCCATAAAACAGTTCCCGTTTCGGTATAGAACATGTACGCGAACAGTGAAATGTAAACTGTACGAATTCGTATATTTACACGGCTTCATTCACTCCACGAATCCAGAGAGCGCATTGGTAGTCCAACTGTTTTATGCTGAACAGAGAAGAAATTATGAGGCTTTGCTGAACTGTTTATCATTTGAATGAAATAAAAGACGAATATTTACATCGTGACTTATCGATGTTGTAAAATATAGTGTAATAACGTACTGGCTAATAATTACTTCCGTAAATGTCGGAAAATTCTCATAGCATCAACATTGACGATGTGACGAACAATGGTTATCGATAATTCTTTGTCAAGTCAGTACACTTATATAGGTTCCATCAAGACGTCATAAGAGAGAGCGCAGAAAAAACAAGAAGTGACCATCCGGGAGTGACGATAAAGACTAACACTAAACTACGCACACAATAATTGGTTAGGCCCATACCGGACGTTGACTGGATGCTACGTCACACGGTCAGAGTGGAATGTTTGTGTATGGTCAGACTGGATGTGATTGATCTGTAGCCAGGGAAGTTGCAAAGACCGAGCAAATTTCTTTTGGGAACACAAGTTACCGTTGCGTAATCTAATGACAATCGATTCGATGGTCACCGGAATGCGCCGGCGTCTGTTTTTGGTTAAGTGTTGGCAACTCTTTAGACAACCCGGAATGCTTTGCTGATGTCCGTGCGATAGTTGATGTCAGCTAGCTATGCAACAATAGCGCTGGTAATTGATTTGCGACAACCGGTTCTAACCCAATCTGGATGTTGTTCCTTGATCCTTTTGGACAAACACCTATTCGTACGACCGACATATTCTGCAATACAACAGCAGCAAGAAAATGATTACATGAGCATTGACTGATCGTAGTCTGGTAACTTGTCTTTCAGGCTCAATCTTAACGTCGGCATTGTTGTGAACCAGCTTCTTAAGATTGCCGTTGGAAAGGTACGTTTAAGTGATCGGCACATGCATCGGTTAAACTGATCTGCTACAGTATCCCCTTCAAACGCGAGATATATAAACACGACTTTCTCCTCAGCTGTGGGCATTACTTCATGCGGGATTTTGGTTTTCATATTTGAAGTGATGAATTGTTTCGGATAACCGTTTTCCCTCGATAGGTTTTGAACTATTCTCTCTTTTTTTCTACTGCGTCATCCGAACAAATCTTTCTTGCTTTAGTTGCCAGGAGTTAGGTTAGATTTTGTTTATGTTTAAGGGGCATATAACTGTTGAAATTAGTATATTGACCCGTCCATGTAGGTTTGTAATATACCGACCTACTCAGTGTGCCGTTCCGACTTCTGGTCAATTTGACATCCAAGAAATGGGACTCGTTGTTATATTCTTCTTCTGGGGTGAAGCGCAGCGAGGTGTGTGTTGCATTAACAATCTGAAGGATGGTTGTCAACTCATCTTGTGACTTTATAAGGACAAATATATCGTCTACATGTCGGCGGTATATATGAAGATTCTGAATCGTCGGCTGACGTTGGGGTTTCAATTTTCTCATGAATACGTCTGCCAGTAATGGACGTAAAGAGGATCCCATTGCTACTCCATCTGACTGTCGACACAGCTCACTATTGAACACAAACTGGACATCGAGGATACACCGCAAAAGTAGTTCTTTTAGGTCTGACTTTCGCAATCCAAACATACTTTTGGGTTGTTCAATGTGATCATGCAAACAATTAATTGTTTCTCCCAAAGAAACATTCGTAAATAGCGAAGTGACATCAAGGGATATCATATGCCGCTGTCTAACATTTATGTCCTTCACAGAGTCCACAAACTCGAAAGTGTCCTGGAGACTATGTGGGCATAAGTTCTGTCGTGTAGGTTTTAGTATATCCGCCAACCACTTGACAGTTGCGTGTTATGATGAATTGCACACATCAAGTATCGGTCTAAATGGACAATCACTTTTATGAATATTGGGGAGTCCATATAAACGTGGGATGATGGATCTAGTTGGCTTCATCTGGTCGAACTGGGTTTGTGTGATACGGCCCTGTTGCATTAGTCGTTTTAGGAATTAGTAATTTGATTTTCAACAAACTCCGTCTTGTCTATCTCATGTTCTGTCTTCCTGAATTTGCTAGTATCTGAAAGTATCGGTAACATCTTCTCGGTATAATCAGACTTGTTTAGAATCACAATCCCGGCCCCTCTGTCTGGCCGAGTGAGTTGGATGTCACCAGGTGTACGTAAAACTCTCAGGGCATCCGGATGCTTCCGGGTTACCGGACTCTTATGAAATACAGTCGATTGGCGATATTTGTAACAACTACTGACCAACTCAGATTTGACCTACTTAAGATTGGCATCAGGTAAGGGACTGAGGTAGAGCGTTTGGTTGAATAGATTCTCAAACGGGCCTTCAATCTCTAATTGATCATCCGTACGACATAGGCAACAAAACTTAGATCCCAACGATAATTTTCCAAACAAAGTATCATCAAGTATGATCTTGGACAAATTGTGGACGTACATTGTGATTGAGGGTTCACATCGGTGAGTCCCCGTTCGAGGTATAACTGCTTCTCTCTCGTCTGCTTGGATACTATTTTACCCAGGTATATATCAAAATTATGACGTTCCTTTACTGTTGAATCATATATTGCAACATGTCATTGGCCAAGATTTTTGTGCATTTCCGGTGTGATGGACTGATTGAGAGTATGACGTTTCAGCGATATTTTCACTCGCGGACGGGGACTTCTTGTTTTTTGCGCCGTGTCATATGACGTCTTGATAAAACCTATGTAATTGTATTGACTTGAGAAATAATTATTGAAGAAAACTGTTCGTCACATCGTCAATAACTTCCGTATAATATGGGCTGAACCGTCTGTTACACCGTCGATCAAATTTGTGGCAATATGTGTGAACAAATTGTCCTGATTATGTTTTATCTAGTTAATAATCATGACCAGTAAATCAAAGCTGAGTCCGATGTGACTGGTTTGCGTCAACATATTCGCATTCGTTAAGGTGGTTTTAATCAGCAGATCAGTACTTGAAATATAATATCTCCTGGCAATGTGTCGAACTCGACTTCCCCATCAACTGTCTATTGCAGGCTGTGCAACGCGATCTTTCTAAAAGTCAATTGCTTCCGGTATATTCTATCCAGTAATGTGCGGCAAAACATTGCTTATGGCAATATTATTCGTAACCGTACTGTTTTCTTAATGTTCTCAGCATGAACGGAGGAAATCAGGGGTCATCGTGTATTGTCACTAAAATCATTTTCTTACCAAACGTTGCTACTTTATATGTAGAGTAAGTTGTTTTAGCTCGAGTATATTGCAGAGAAGTGTGACAAGAATACCTCAATCATGTTACAAACTGTTAGTTGCCGTAGGTTTATGACGGTGATTGTACACATATTGTGAGTGTAGGTATGTATCTACAGGGTCAAAGATTCATATTTCTTCTTTTCTCTGAAATTCAACTTTGTTGACTTTCTTTCCCATGTATGTATTTGTAGTGATTCGGTAATCGTCTACCTCGTAGACCATTGTATGGACTATCGAGTAGGATGTCAAACTCGAAATGCTGTTACAGATTATAAGTGCACCGATAAATAAGTATAGTTTGTACGGTGTACAGTGCCTTCAGCCAAATACATGCCAATAAAGAGTAATTTAACAAGCTTGGTAAAACGAACAAATTGCACTTGGAAAAATGCTTAACAAGCTAAGATATATCACTGTGTTACTATGGAGATCAACTATTTTGTCTTCTGAATCTATGGGCTGATTTCTGACAAGAGCATACACTATAGACAAGCTCTGAAATGGTAGAAGCTTGCTTTATGTACAACTTTTCGAAAGTGACAGTAAAAAGCCATTATAAATAAAAACCCTCAGACGTGACTGACGTTCAGTTTAAGTTGACAAGGTTTATAGATTGTCAATTTATATATGACGAATTTTGCAAAGATTTTAGCAAAATGAAATGTCAGATCGAGATAAGTGCCTGACTGTCAAAACAAGGAGCACGATCTTGAAAAAACGAGATAGAAAGTTAAAATTCACGTCTTCGTAAGAACTATGCATCAGAAGAAATTCATTGCTGATTCACAGATATGTTGTGAAGGTGACTTTGGTAAACTGTTCCACCACAGGGGAGCTTCTAGATTAAAGTAACTACCTTAATTTCCTGACTTATTGGCACTACAGTGGCAAGCATAATAATGGGCAGAAACAAGGGAAACGCTTCGATATACCAACTACATGATCTCCGAAACGATAAAATTGGTTGCACAAGAGAATCAGCCATCACATTATGTGTCGTTTGGGATTGAGTTTTCATTGACCCGCCTGAGTAAATCTTAACGCAATAAACACTCATTACCAAACTGGGTCATTTTCTTTTGCAACCATTGGTTTATAAGAATACAAGACAGCAATATACACGTCTTACAACGCACTCTATTGTCCTGTTTCCTAATAACCATCTCACCGTTAACGTCTCATTCTGAACAGGTATTCTGTTAAATGCTAGCTTGGTAAGCAAACCGAACTACCTAAGTGAATAGCGATCCGATGAAAGGATGGAGCAACACTAGGGTATATTTTCTGTGTACTGTTCGTGCGAAAGTTGCTGGAAGTAAGTAGTTGAATTTCGGATCAAAGTTGATGGACTTCTGCCCACTATATCCCATCAGGAAAAAACAACGTAATTTTATTGCAACCAGGTCACCATAAAGCACTGCCTGGATCAGTAATGGGCTTAGTGGTGATGTACCGGAAACATTACTGAGTACAAATAAAATCGGCGAAAATTCCACCGACTTTCTGTTGATAGTTGAACGTTGACATCAGCTGAGAAGATGATCAATCATTTCATCTTTACATTATAGTTAAAAGTATGCTTAATAGCGGACCCATTTCACTATTAAAAGTTTGGACATTGTTTCTCATCTATACTGTCATCGAGTAAACAAGTAAACATGTGTTTATGAGTGGAATGCTCGGGCTGATCGTCCTACAAACAAAATTGCTGCTGTAGTTAGCTGCTTGAAACTAAACTATCAAAAGTCAGATGAAAAACTCAAAGATCTGAGCTGATGAGGGGTTAGTAGAACTAACCAGGAAAAGCTGTTTATTAGAAAAACAGACTGCCACAAAAACTGACAATTTCATTTTGTTGATCGTAACACATTTCTAATCAAGGGAGTTGTAGTATAACTCCGAAGGAGCCAAAAAGGAGAATTCTGGGTTGATTTTGATCGGAATACTTGAGAACAAACATCAGAAATCGTCGAACTTTATAATGTTTGCACTGGCTGGTTTAACTTATCCACCCAGCGATTAGATATCTCTATATAAAATTGATTGAACGTACAATACACTATACGAGGATCTGCTATGCCAAACGTCGCAGATCATATCAACGGACACACTCAAGCAAGACCGTCTCCAGTGGTTGACAACTGTGTCTGGTACAATACCTGATTGTAGATTTAAACTCTAACCACGAATATCACGCCAGTCACTGTTAACAGATTAGCGACACGGTTCTCTTGCCACAAGACACGAGAGATCATTGTCCCGAAACACAAGTAGCAGTTTAAATGTTCTGATTTCCAGAAACTTGAAAAAAATTGGAGGTTGAATATTTCGCTAGTTTACATTACAACCAGTCAGTCATGTAGAAGAAAATAGTAATCGATGTCTCAAGGACGATGCTGCCACGTAGAAAGTAAAAAGGAGAGAGAGATCATGAAATCTTAACAGAACAGCGCAACATTACGCATATTACTGTCAACGACAGCTTTTCAAAAATGGTTGTCAATAGAAAGCCGCGTATTCTTTAACGAATCATTGTAGAATCTAAGTAGCTATCAGCTCTTATGCAAGGGTATCTCGGATACTAATTGTAACAAATACAATCAAAACACAAATCGCGTTATGGCCGAAGTGAACGAAAACTGACGTTGTAACAGAAAAAGACAACATTAAGTTTCGATGCCTTAGGAAAATCAAAGACATTAGGTAATAGGGGATTTGATTTTTTTTGACGTTTTTGCCCTTATGACGTAACGGTCGTAAAGTACTACCGGGGAGCACTTCACGCGACAAATACATAAATCGATTGTTTAAATTTAGACAAATATCACAAAATAACTCTACAAACTTGCCTTAATATCCCTCTGATAAATCATACGGAACATAAAATGCTCCTCATCGAAGAAACACACTAAATGAGATCAAACTGGTTACACAATGATCTCTAAATCAGTAAGGCAAAATTTACTAGTTAGTATACTCGGTTAAGTTGCGAAATTAAGAAGAATTTTCATACAACGAGGTCAAGCAAGAAATCCAAACACCGAAAACATCGGGGAAGAAGGTTCCAAAAAAATATAACAATCACATGGCACACTAATGTACACAACAGGAAGTTTGTTCACATTTCATTTAAGGCTACATTGGTTTCTGTTGAGTACAACAAAGTGCTCGCTGCTTCAGACTGTTCGCTGTAATTCACCAGCATATTTCGTACAACGATAATGTTAACAGTCACCATGATGCAGCCAGTAGTGATCCCAAATCAGATGATAAACGTAGCCATTAACCAAATGGTAGTCGGAATAAGTGTTTGTGCAGGCAATAGTCACTTCGTTTACCAGGCTAGAGTTTTCATAACTAGACCCGTTATACATGTGTTAACCAGAATGTTTGTGAAACATTTTGAAAGTGAATACTTGAATCAGTTTGACAAACAAATGAAAATCTGATAACCTCATCTGAATGAAAATGTTGTGGCTGTTAGCTAAAACATGTTGCAAACCTTCTTGCAATCCCCAAACATGATCAAGCCAGCTATCAGATTTACTGTGCGACCGGAAGGAAACTCTGTTCAAACACCGTCCCCGAATATGCACTTCATTGAGGTGACCACGGCTTTAAGACTAAAGCAACGGAGAACAGCCTAAATTACCACTCATTCAATCATGAATAGAAGAAATTAATGTTAAACCGTAGTCCATGCTGAACGTAATAAATGAATGAGTTTTTCAGTGAACCTCCATACTTGGATTTCTTTTAAGAAGAATCTGGTAAAAATACAACACGGGTTATTTACAAATCAATAAATAATATGTAGACACTGTAAAATACGTCAGACATGGTAGCCGAGGGAACAAGAATTTCATGAGGTAAATTCCTTCTGTGCATTCTTTCAAATTACACCGTATAACGTTTCAGTTCAATATAAACCAACGGTTAGATAAAAACAGATGGACAACTACCTTTGACTTCTTAAAACCACTTTGTTATTTGTTAGGAAAATCATGGCAAGTAGAATGTAACTGTTAATTCGTTCTGAGCTCATAACAAAGATTTGTGGCGTATGATTAGTGGGTTCTCTGTCAATTCGAGTTGCATGTTGTGTTCACACGAAACCATAGAAATACTTTGGCCGTCTATTTGATCCGAGTGAAATTTCTAGATTTCGATGAGGCTAATCTTCGGTCGGTTGACACACGACTACCGCTTGGTTGTTTCATTGATTGGCGCCACCTGAACTGTCTGCTCGGTTTAAACCGGGAAGGAATTACTCTCCAGATCACCAACTTACCTAAACCTTATAATAAATGAATCGTCAAAACATTGTCTGCAAGACACTTATGACCTCCGGCCAGTTATGAGGATGTTGTTATATACAACAAAAAGGCGTTTTATCGTTGTTCAATGATTTTTCACTAACTATTTATTTATCAAATAATTTAGTCCATAAAATGGACTTTCGTTATCACCACCCATCTCCACACTGTTCAAGCTATCATAACTGATTAACCGATCTAAGGCCAGAACACCAAGAAATGTGCCAATATATATGCAGACAGTTTTCCTTCTGTCAGAGTAACTTAACGTGAAAAGTTCTGTGCGAGTTGCAATCTAATTAAAACATTGAACAGATTGACCCTGAAATCCACTTATGTCAACCGTTACTGATACACTGATCAACAGATCAGCGTTGTATATTAAAGTGTTTAATATTCTATATTTGGATGAGAACTTTGGAGTCTTTTACATACGACATTAATGTCAACCAGTTGCGTTTCAATTATCCACCGCGGTTTACAATACGTTTCCGGCCCAAACCTACAAAATTTTAGCAATGGTGTTTCTCGTTTCTATCTTCATGACTGTTTGTTGCACAGTCTGAACAGTACAACTCCGGCATTTACTGAAGTAGTACCGTCTTTTACTGATCTTTGCCCTAATCGATATCCCCATCATCAGTTATTTAGATTGTAACTATGCGTACTTCCTTAGTCAGCGTGTGTTCTCTTATGTATCAGTAAATAGGACAAGCCGCTATCTTATACTAAGTGTATTTGCTTTTACGGTAAATCCAAAACTTTTGGCTTGTGTTTGTTGAATATCTGATTATGAAAGCTCACAAGATTACCTCTTGCAGGTCGTTTGGCATGACGTCCAATCTATTTGACCATCGTATGTTCATCAAAACCATGGAAAGATGGATCACAACTCAAACGGAATCGAGTGCTCTGCATTTGTTGTACGCGTGTTTTATCCCGTCCTGTTTGTCGGTATCCACTATCAAGGCCAGAACATGTGAACACGCGGTTAAGTTCGTGTCAAAAAAGTAGAACAATTGTATGTTTCTCTCGTTATATCAAAACACACTGTTTGCAGTGTGGTTTAATTAAACGAGCAAGCCGTCTTACAAGTAATTAAAACACACCCTGAGGGTCATTCATTAAAACAACTTTCATGGAAACAACACTTAAAAAACCGGATTAAATCGGTTGGTGTGAAACGCAATGTAAACCAAGTTTCTTCCTTTGTGAAATGACATTCAGAGTGGATTCTTCATATAGATTTCCAAAAACCATAACAGTTTGGTCATTTTGCTTTGATCGTCTCTGTGACCTGCACTTTTCTCCGGCGTGCTTCCAAATCACGCGAATGTAGCTTCCTTCACGAATCACTAATCTGATGACCATCTATTTTGGCGTCTCTACCTAATACCATCGATAACGAATTTGGTGGAATTCTATTCTAAATTTTAAAACTAAATTTATCAACAACGAAGCAGTTCCACTATACTGGCATTGCTGTGCTGTTCGGGAAATCAGTCATTTTGGTTAATGGAGGGGAATTTCCATTTATATGAAATTCAAGAAATCTACGCAGGATAGCATGTATGAAAGCATATCATTTTCTCCGCACGACTTGTGAACTGTGTTTGTCGAGAAGGTCGCTTGAAAATGTGTATTGTAAATTGTTTCTCAGACTGTTTGCAAAATTTACTTATTATGAGATCTACGGGGATCTTGGGAGGACTGAAACTTTCCACTAACCTAACACTGGTGAAGCAACTTAACAAGCATGTTAGGTTTAACACCAGAATCGGATAAGTGAAGGCTGTCGTGAGATTTCTCGATGAGTACATTGATAATAAGGAGTTTCCAAAGTTTTACTGGGAAGTTTCACGTCGATACAACGAACCACCCATAACTAAAACCCTACAACATCATATTTGAAACGAAAGGGACTCGTGGTCACCGAAAATTGATGCAGTATAGTATAGTCTGTCTTGGTGTATGGTTGCTGTCGACATGCTCCCTGAGGTGAACAGCGCGCTGTTGAAATAATATGTAAAGGCAGAGATGCAAAAGCTAGTGGACACAAGGAAGAACAAGTTGCTGTATAGTCTGAATCCAATCAGATCGCAAGCTGAATTTCAAACGGAACCAGAATGGTAAGTTTGCAACGTTTTCTCAAAAAAGCTGAACCGAACAATGGGTCCAAGATTTTGCCACCATAATTCCAAAATGTAACGGGTTAGAAACTTAGGTTCGATTTGAAAGCTTATGTGAATAGGAAAATTGACTCATTCCATCGTCCACTTCTGTGAGCGGTTGCTATACGTATCTGAATAATAGGGTACCAAATTGCAGTTTACTAAAGCGGAGAAACTCTGACAGCATAGGACAATTACAAACCAACCAGCCTGTGAAAGAAGTGGGGAGAGCTTCATTTAATAAAGGTGATCACCAGAAAAAACGATGAAGCGAACAAGATCGTTTTCATCATCACCATGTCAAATACATAGCATTTCTGTGAAACATGGCTGTCAAGGTAAAGTGAACAAAACAAGTAACAAGTTAAATTCATGCGAAACATTTTGTGTATACTTGTGGAGATAACCTCTATGTACAATTATGTCATAATAATAACACAACTGGAACCGTAGCAGTTTGATTGGTCATGGTGTGGGTGGTAGGCCATGACAACCGCAAAACATGAACACAGCGCTTCTATGCGCATAAAAGTGGGTTATTCAGTCGGATTTCGGTTACATCAGCTATTGTCGAAATTCGCAATCTCACAGCTATTGAATGGCCTCCCTTGACTCCGTAAATCGGACGGAAAGAACAGGCCGGGTTGATGTTATGTTGCGACTTGACAAAATATGTCACAATTCCGCCGGAAATTGTCTTGGTGACTACTTTCATGATGAGGCTCAAGGATACGTTCACACAAGCGCCTGGTAGTGCGGCCCATATGGATTCCATGTTTGTATGGTCTTCCGAAATTTCGTAAGGACGGAAAGTTATCAAGACCGATTCCGGATATGTACAATTCGCTATATCATGCTTTGACACAGTGACTAGTGAAGATATTAGAACCCATCGGATCACGACTATTTCCTTTTAGTCTAAGATACAACTCCGATTTTGTAGATTCAATTGATTCAGTGAGTATCGGGACAGAGGTATGTTGTCCTCGGATGTGACCACTATCTTCACTAACGTACGATTGCATGCAACTACTGAGTGTCTCTGAAACCATATCCAGAACAATAAAATCGATAAGGGGATTATAGGGGAAATTGAAACAATTATTATTGTTTTGCACCTCTACTGTTCAAGTTCAATATAATGGAAAGCAATACAGGCGAAAAGATGGAGTGGCAGTAGGTTGATCTCTAGGTCCGCCACTCGCAGATATATTTTTGACCAAACTAGAGAACACTGAACTCAATCAAATCCTAACTAACTACAAGCTCTTCAAGCGCTATGTAGACATCTTTTGTCTTTTTTCCAAACGACGATGAACCCCAGGTGAACTTACTAAAGTGCACCTCAACATAAGGTACACCATCGAGTTAGAACCTCATGACAGACATCCAATCGCTTCGTCGATTACATGGAACAATCCAAAGACCCATTCATAACGAGAACATGGACAGGTCACTGTACACATTTTCGTAGTTTTGCCCCTCCGAGATGCAAACGAAATTTGGTACCGTGTCTGTTTAACAGAGCGCAAATAATATGCACACCGGACATACCATGAAGAACTTACGTAAATTCTAGAGACATCCAGTGGAAAGGGATACCCATAAGGTTTATAAATGAAAATGTGCATTTCGGCAAGGGACTTGAACGCGTACAGACAGCAGGGAGAAAGCAAGTTTTCACCTGTTTGTTTAGGTTGCGATTAACAGAGAACTAATTAGCCGTAAACTTCGAAAAGCGATCACCTTTCTCAACAAAAATCAGTCTGGAACAACTGAGTCCTTAACACTGGAAATTATAGTTACACATTGCCAGCATAAGCAATCAAGCTGATATAATCTACTAAATTTGTAACTGGAACTTCAAGTGGGCATTTTTGATTGTTTTTTTCCTATGAAGCACATTTGTATTTACCATACTCTTGTGATCCATTAAAGACGTCTTACTGACAGATGCCACAATAAAAGTGTTATGTGAATAAATGCCGGTTCCTTCGATTCCAGGAACAAATAAAAGAAGTGATAGATGTTCAGCAAGACGAGTGTGCAAGTCGTGTACTTCATACTCAGCACCAGAAAATGAGTGGTGGGCTAAAAATTCTTTCTTTCGTATGTTTGAAACATTTTTGTCAGATCACACACCGAGACTGGCATTGTCCAGATATAATAAACCGTGAATGAATTTTCCGTGGGAGAAAGTGGTCACTGGCACGCTAAATTGCCACACAGTCCATCTTTATATAGTTATACCCAGGTATTCTACTAGAACATTTTTGACCATATGCTATGGCTTTTTAACGGGTATGTTCAGAGGGTCCAGTCGGATACCACTTTCATGGTGTACCAGTAATATTGGACAACAAATGTTATATGCATCTCGTGCATGATCTTCCACGACGACGTTGTGCAATGCGTAGCGATAAATCAAAGATCCCAAATAACAAATCAAGATTGGATCATAATGCCACGGCAATGTTGAACAGATTATTAACGATAAAAATTAGACAACCTCAGTAGTTTTGATCGGCGGATTGTTGCCGGGAAATGAATCAAAAGTTGGTGCTAAACGGCCTAAAGATGAACTATAATCACATAATATGTCACTCATACTCAACAGAGTTCTTCCGGGTAGTAAACAGGTTCAAAAAATAACTGGGACGGGCCGAGATCCAAAAAGGTAGTTCCCGCACCACTCAACCAAAGTATAATATCCGGCAACAGACTATTCACACGATTATCAAACTGACGCGATCAAACGAAACCATCTAGGTCAACGTCCAGTTAACAGCCAGAAACAGGAGTGGTAGAATATATAGGGATGAGTATTTGGGGGATAGGGTTGGGTCAGATTTTCACATGACTGAACTTCGAAAGTCGGCACATCTCGTTTGATCTTAGAGATCACACAAATAGCACACAGAATATATATGTAATCTAGGCTTGACAATAACGGACACAAAAGTTAACTTAATGTGTTGAAATCGATCAAGCTAACGTACTCGTTCCCATGATAACCTGGACTGGTGCAACGGAATTTGCAATCGCAGCATATTCTGAAAGATGATGATAGGGTTTAGCTGGCCGAATGCCAGTTACTCAAGCTTTCTACATTGTGAAAACATTCCTGTTGTTCAAAATCATCTGACAGTCAGCAAGTGCGGATTATTTTAGTATAGAAATAACTTTCAACCCACCCTGTGTCGTTGCATAAAACAACAACATCGGGTGTGTGCAGTCTGACTGTTGCAAAACTTGTAGCGTTCATTTAGTTAACACATGGATAAATAGACGGATAGAACGAACAATGTTCCTTTCTGTGGAGAATAACACCCTTGAATGTGTTGTGATCCTCCATGTGAGTGCATTTCTGAATTGGTCTTAAACTATTAAGGGATTTCACAGAGGGATATCCTTTTCAAATAGCAAGGACCCTAATGCCTCTGTGGTGTTAAGCGTTGCAGGTTATTCATTTCATTCTTTACAAAAGTGTCTACAACCGGACACCAATTGCAATTTGCGGTTATTTGCGGAGGAAAACTATTACGAGGCGCGCCCGTGGTGCGCAACCCTTGAGTCTTGCTCCAACGGTGTGTTTGTATTCGTTTGATACAGAACAAACGATGTATAAACAATGGTCATGCCATGTTTGCTGCTCCTCTTTGTGCGTCATCAGTTAGTCCAGTGAATGGCCTCTCGAAAATCATGACGGAATATCGACTTTCTTTACTCGACACAAGCAGAGGTTGATTTAATGCCATTAGCTGGATTTATTTTTTTTAAACGGGCTCATAAATCCTCTCCACCCTTCCGCAGAAGTCATGAAACATTAATTGTGCGAACAGCTACCATTGGCAATTTTCCTCGGAAAAAATTCAACTCGTTCAAGGCACGTCGAACAGAATTTAATATTAGCAGCGACTTCTAGATGTACGCGAGGTTGAAGCGTGAAGTCTTCCAGATAGCGGATGGAAAGCTTAGTTTGGTTGTTTCAGCATAGAATGATTAAATTGCTTACATTCGAAACTCAAAGCATGTTGAACTTGCATATTCTATGGCATGTGTCATCTTATCCTGCGGTATTAATGTCACACTGCAAAATCAGCTAGCCAAAGTTTAATTTGTGTCTCTTTTATGTTTATTATCTCACTTGTTCATGTCAAGTCTCTTATGCGAGGAGAACCACTAGGCAGTTGTTGGAAAGTGGCTGCGCAACAATTTCAGTAAGCCCTTAGCTGATACTACTAGTTCCGACCTGGTGACATTGACTATCCAACTGAAACGGATAAATCTTTACGGATCGCCTACAGAGCTGCCAGTCTGCGTATGTTATCAACGGCAGTGGCTATTGTTCTATGTAGTTTGTGAACGATATGTGCACAAAAATAGACTTATAACAAACCCTCCAATTGCCTTGGTCACTTATATCAAGACTACAGGAAACGCGCAACAGTGAACCGCTTGACAACGACTGCCGCGGATTTAATGGCAGGCATGTGTGAAACACAACAACCCATACACTCCGCCATAATTCACCACTATTTAACACATTCAGATTCTCACACAACTGTAAAAGGCCGAAGAGATGACTGTTTGCCCAAGTAGCTACACGTACTCCGAACAGGACTCACAGACAGTTAAGTCAGCTCCCTTCAGAAAGAAGCACTTGATTCGAGTTTCCAGGATGACTGATCAGTCTGTTGGAATGCGACATCTGCGATCATTGGTGAGCGATGTTCAAAGTGTATCAAACCAATCTTCCACTGCCCATCAGTGATTCTTAGATAACACCGTGATATAGAAAGGGAAAGTATTCGGTGGATGTAGACATTTAAAATGGTTGTCTTCCGTAAAAGCTCATTGTTCGAGGTTTTCCCTCTTCTCATCACCTCGAAGTTTCCGGTTTTCGTTAATGCACATGAATTTCCACCAACCATATTCAAACTAAGCTATTGACCGTACTGTTCAGATAAAACCAATGCTCATCATCATCATCATCATCATCATAGACAGCAATACATCAGTGTTTCACGCTGAAGCTTAACTGCCACACAACCACGAAGAAGAAAAAGCAAACCCTGTTTAGGAAAAGAGATGAAAAGAAACGGAAGGGGTTGGGAACCTTACCACTAAATTATTTGACCATTTCTGTCTGACTCATTATAGGACCACCATGATGAAGTTTGCAACTTTCGTCGATATACCTGTGTAAATTCATCGTGCGATTCGAAAATATCACAGTGATCACACAAATGTGGATGTGGATATGTTAATCGGATGTCCAGCATATGTATGTAAGTAAACAAGTAAGTTGGCTAGCTAGTTAGTTTGTTTGTTTGTGACTGAGTAAGTAAGAAAGAAAACACGTTTACACATTTTAAAGGAAAGGCGGTATTTGTGAAATTATCATTCAACCATTATCCCTAAATATAGGGTTTTCGTGAAAAACCGACTTACGGATTTAAAATGGTATTCATGCAAGTTTTTTCTGAAGCTTCCATTCTCCTTTTGACAGTTACGGCTATTCTTACTCAACTAATCAATCTGTGGTATGCGTCACGTGATCGGAAACTACCTTTTGAGAGTTCTGAGAAGAACAGTTGTGCATCAAACTCACTGTTCAAATCACACAGACCAACGTCCGTGGGATGTGTGGCCAAATGCATGCAACATGGTTGTTGATAGCGTCACCGAAAAACACTTGATATGTGCTAATACCCCCCAACTGTTTGAAAAATTCTCAAATTAGCCAGGTATTTGAGACAGAACTGGTCCGACACATACGCAACATAGGCACGATTACTTGGTCATCCCAGGCGGCCGTTTGTCCAGTTGCTTTTGCGAAACTGTTTGATTAGATGTCACAGTTGATTACAACGGAAACCATCAGCACTTGAAGCACTTCACTCGCCAGTACCCGAATTGCATTGCACATCCAATCTGCATATGTAGCTCGCCACCGTGAGGTTTTTGTGTGTTTTTATGGAAACTAGCGCACGATCGCCCCTTTGCTAAAGTGTACACTTACAACACCACTGCACAGGGTGTTAGATCATGAGTCGGAAAGTGAGCTGCACAGCCGTAACTAAATTGTGTGTTGCTATGGATGGTTAACCGGAGAGAATAAAACGAACGTGGCAAAGAAAAATGAAAGGTTTAACAGAACTACTTTCCAACATCCTAGACAACCCAATTCAGTTACATCGGTTCACTGAGCTAATCACTTGAGCAGGGTGAGCTATGTTCATTCCGCGCACTCACGAATGAAAGGATTTTGTACGTCTGCGATTTCCTCAGCAGCTCTGAACAAAGTCAGTCCGTTTTCAATGTTTGTGTCACGCAATGATTGACGAGGTATATTCTAGAAAATACTCGTACATATTTTATAGCCACAAGTTTCACAAACAACAACTCTTGTCGAGCATTTAGAATACTTAAGACTTTGGCAAAAAAAGCAGAAAACTGCACCGTCGTGAAAGATCATGCACGAGATGCATATAACATTTGTTGTCCAATATTACTGGTACACCATGGAAGTGGTATCCGACTGGACCCTCTGAACATACCCGTTAAAAAGCCATAGCATATGGTCAAAAATGATCTAGTAGAATACCTGGGCGTAACCACATAAAGATGGACTCTGTGGCAATTTAGCGTGCCAGTGACCACTTTCTCCCACGGAAAATTCATTCACGGTTTATTATATCTGGACAATGCCAGTCTCGGTGTGTGATCTGACAAAAATGTTTCAAACATACGAAAGAAAGAATTTTTAGCTCATCACCCATTTTCTGGTGCTGAGTATGAAGTACACGACTTGCACACTCATCTTGCTGAACATCTATCACTTCTTTTATTTGTTCCTGGAATCGAAGGAACCGGCATTTATTCACATAACACTTTTATTGTGGCATCTGTCAGTAAGACGTCTTTAATGGATCACAAGAGTATGGTAAATACAAATGTGCTTCATAGGAAAAAAACAATCAAAAATGCCCACTTGAAGTTCCAGTTACAAATTTAGTAGATTATATCAGCTTGATTGCTTATGCTGGCAATGTGTAACTATAATTTTCAGTGTTAAGGACTCAGTTGTTCCAGACTGAGACTGAGACTGAGACAATTGGTCCCTAAAGAAATTGTCGAGATGAGTCGGCTTGGATTAATTGTTTCATCATCATCAAGAATATGGGGAATAGAACACTGTGCTTTTTTGTCGCATCATGATTATGTAGAAAGCTTTATGAAGAGTTTTACGATAACCTACTCGATAACTTCTGCCCCGAGACACCTCCGGTCTCCAACAAGCCTTGTTTTATTACCTTCCGGTTTTCCATATTTTAATGTTGTCATGCTTTGTTAAAATATATGATCATGTTTAAAGCAACTGATATCTTTAGAACTATACTTGATCAGCATATACTTGTGTAGTTCAAGCTGAAAGTAACGTCACTTGTGTTAGAATGATTCGTTTTACAAAAGTCAATTGGAATGAACGCCCCTAATGAAAAAGTTTCTCAAACATCTCTAACCACAAGTTATTACGTAATCGGGACGTTTTAATTTTGTCAGGCTTTGTCCAAATATGTGATCGTGATTAAAGCACCTGAAATCTTTAGAACTGTACTTGATCAGCTTATACTTGAGAAGTCAATGTTGTAAACAACTCTCACCGGTAATTCTCATCAAGCTTTAACAACTACCTAGAGTAAGTGTGAGTTATATATGACTATTATAACGAGTCAGATAGGTCATTGAAAATCACAGAAGTGGTACGGATCACCGTCTACTGGGGGGAAGTGACAGTGTTGATGAATGCGTAAGTGTCACACATGTCTGTCAAGAGACATGTGTTCATCAGTGTCAAGTTTTTCACGATTGCTCATGTTTGACGAAAACTTTCTAAAGATTTTGTTAATTCCAATACCTGGTTACCTTAATGTTCATGTATATCCATATCCTAAATTTCCAGTTTATTTGGCCCTTAATTCTGTCCGATTGTAGGTATTTTAATAAAGAATCCTCGGTACGTGATAGTTTTATAGCCCATCAGCTGGGATGAAGAAAAACGTTGCAAAATACTACTCTCTCATTTTACCTCATCAACTGCTTAGTAAAATTAGAACAGAATGTATAAAAATGAGGCTTAACATCATTAGCTGATCAGGATGAATTTAATGTCAGATGACCGAATTATCTTATCAGCCTTTGTCTGCACAGCACTGGCTCCCTTTGTTTGATTGACGCGGCTTCATTGGTGACCAGAAATTTAGAGGTTGGATGAAGTAACAGCGGACCGAAAGACTTGATTGAGTCACTGGTAAGCTGCGATCCCCGTGTGTACTTCACGGTTTTCACAGTGCCGTGTTTCATACTTAGCTGCTCGTTCATTAAAATAGCAGGCTGACTCACCCACTCAGACAAATGTTCAGCCATTCGCTAACGCAAGCAACAATCCATTCCTCCGATGCAATCATCGATGGACCTTGAAGGGGACTGACCAACGACGTGCAGGAAGACATATTTAGATATATCACACCTCTGGGTTTGAAGTTGAAACTCCGTCCCATATTTCTCTTAACGATGCACATGACCAAGTGTACAATCTGGAGTTAATAACTACGGATACACACTGAGTGTACAATACTATCTGGTTGAATTATCTGATCGATGATGCCTCCGTAATAGTGAGCTACTATTACCAGAAATTATTCAACCTGGTTTGTCCCCTGGGTATACATTAAACACAGAGGAAGCCCACAAATCATGGCCATGCTACTGGACTATAATGCAGCCTCCGAAAATACTTTTTATTGTGAAATTTGTTTTATTATGGGCAAAATCACAGACAATGTTCCGACCATCTCTTGGGAATATTCTGCAGCACTCACCAATGTTTTCGCCTCACATTTCCTACGTTTTATTACAATGTTAGCCTGTCGATAAGACGTTCAATCTCTAGCGGTATCTCACAAATTGCCGAAAATCTTATGGTCAACCAGGTCTGATTTACGGACAAAATCTCGGAAAAGTTAGTCACATTAAGAAGCCGGTTTGGTTAATACACTGAAGTACACCGTAGTTTAGATAGTGTGTACTAATTCTGCTTAAATTTATTCAATCTGGACAAGAAGGTAGGTAATTTATTTGATCATGGGAACTTTAGTACATCATGGAGATGTAACCGTTTCGGAGAATTGTCTAACTATTTTTTTACATACGAAGTATAATTCATCTATACGGGGCGAAAATAAGTTTATTCATCATTAGTTTGTTCTGGTAAATGGAATTGAATGTGACGTTCTCCGTCGTACACAGTTCATACGGTTTTTCAACGCTTTTGTGTTGGAATTATTCACATGAACTAGATAGAGCTCAATAACTAGGTCATACAACTGTCGTGACAACATATCTATACAACATCAAGTCGCAGCTGAATAACTGCCGCGATGAACCTAGAAACAAAGTATGACGTGTCTCAGTTTACACGGTACACTTAATCCACACCCAATTTGCTAGCCTGCTTCATTCAGAAATGGCCTCTTGTTATTCGTCGGTTGATAAGTACGTTATGAGTCTGGCACACCTAACTGTGAAACTATTGTAAATATTCCTTCGACCATTTTCACACGCTTTTGCACATTTGTTTGCAGGACAGCATTGTCTTCCAAAAGCTGAAAAATGTGTCGTCAGTCTTGGTCTTTAGATCGCGCATCATGATCTGAATAGAAAGGTTCGCACACCCCAGTACCAGCGGTGTGTTGGACTCATTTGTAAATTGGACTCGGTTCGGAAATATTTTTTTGCACATACCTATCAGTGGTACGTCCCATGGAATATTTGTAGTCTGAATTTTGTTTTCCAGTCCACAACTGTGGGACGAGCGGTACACTACTGGCGCATGGCTATTTCTGCCAAGTGGTCTGTGTGCCTCGTAAGTCGTAGTGATTTCACTGCTGCAATGTGTTCGAATTGCAATCACCTGCTGGCTTTCGTTAACGCGACTAGCGATTTGCACACCAGTCGGACACCGGTCACGGGCCAGTTTCGCGATTCCGGTGTAGTGTTTCAAACCCCACTCACTGCCCTCTTAGGTCAACAAGATCCATCCAGCTTGTACCATTCTAAAGGTATACAACAACAGCTGAGAAACTGCTTGAAACATACTAGCTTGGCAGGCTTACAGAATATCGTTATGGTTGCAGACGCGTGCATTACCGAAATATTTCAAAGCCGACAGGTGATGCTGTTCGTTTTGACCGTTTGGATGACTACATTGTGCGTGAAGTCTGGTTCACAACTAAAAGGTCCGGCTCTAACTCACCTCAACCTAGTATTGACATTCTAAGCATTGGGATATGACTTATTGGTCGTGATTGTTAAAACATTGTTGGCTTTGTAGACTCATACTCATAACAACCGGAGTACATATTTTGATTGGGGAGAGGATGTGCACGATTCAGGAATCCTAATCAACGTGAAACTCGATTCTCCTGCTTCCTTTCAAAGTAGGCCAGGTGGACGGTTTACGTGAAAATGAAGGCGGCGATCAAATATGCGCGGGGTTTGACGTAAAGTAATTTAAAATTGCCAACTTCTGCCAGCATAATAGTGCTTTGTGTGCAACAGATGAAGAAAACCATATGTGCCTACCTTATGAGTTTTGCTTTCCACAAGCAAGTAGTTTTGCCATGAAGCCACTGTTTCGTTGGCTCTTTAAAGGTGGCCGTCTGTATACTCAGTTCATTAGGATTACGCAATACATTGGATAAAGTGTACTAGATGAACGCTAAATATGTAAGAGTGGAAATTATGCTCGCATGTTCTCTTGCAATTTAATAAATAACAGTTGTTTCGGGGTTATTCTTATTTGACTAAATTATACTCTACCGGGAAGTGGCTAGTGACTGTAATACCAATCAAGCTTAGTTGAGTTTGAAATAAACTGAAACACAAGTGAAGTCTGATGCGGGTGAGATTAACGAGATCTATACGCAAATCAAAGTAGGAACATAGTACGACTGTGAGTATCCCAACATTTATGTTCATCAGAAAACATTTGACTTACCGTTTGCAATATGTATAAAACGGAGGTTTATTAGATGTAAGATACTAACAGATTGAAACGTTTAATCGACGATGTATCTGTGGTTGTGGGCTACGGTTACCAGAACCTGCTCGACCGAATTTGTCCCCTGAGTTTACATTAAGCATAGGGGAAGACCACAAACAATGGTCATCACAACCACTGAAGAGCGTCTGTTCGATTCTTTGTCGCGCCTTTCTGAGATGTCGTTCTTTATGGCAGAGAGCTCAAAACACGTTCACAACCTAGCCAACGTTGTCCTCACTAAAGCACAGACATAAGTGATATCTGTAAGGTTTTATCAAATAAAATAGATGGTGCCCACAACGACGGGAAATGTCAATTGGTTTAAAATCAACTGATTGGCATTTCATGTTGGATTTTGTTACTACCAATCCGATGGCAATATTTTTTTCTACATCTGAACACTATCAAGCAGGTGAAGTATGTGGAGGAGGTTGTGATGGAGAACATTTGTCAACCATAATACATCATCAGCTTCAATCGGCTGTGAATTGCACACAAATTGCAGCAGAATTGTTTCTCTTGTTATCACCTAGGGGAGTTCTTTATAGAAACGCCAGATGTGACGCACCCATATATTCTGTTTCACAGGTCGTTTAGCAGTTCACTTACAGTTGCGATGACACTTGTGGAGGAAGAACGGACCGGTGGTTGCGTCAACTAATGGTCGGACACCTCCTAAAGTGGTTGACTCGGCCTGCTGTGGAATCAGACAGCCAAACCTTCAATGTAACGCAAAACCCGTCAGAACACATCCTGGGGACAGATGACAACGTGAGCCCAATCAGGTCGTTCACCTTGTTGTAACGGCAGCTAGACCCAATCATTGTGGGCATCGGTGAAGCCGTGTTGATCACGCAAAGACAACCAGCGTTGTGTGCGTAAAAGTTAACGGTCCACACTGTCCACCTCCCGTGGTAACAATGTTTTGGCCTAGAATTCACTCTGTTTAACCATTGTTGCCATGATCTTTTGTTATGTTTTCTATTTAGTATTAGTATGCGGCTGGCAAAATGAATCGAAATGTTAACATCCCACAATGTCTGTCTCGCTTTTCTGATGAACTGGATCAAGGAATCGGATTGCGTTAAATATACAGAACCCATCAATGCGTCTTTATTGACGCCCTAATGAATACTGGTTTCGTTTCTATTTGTAACTGTCAGTCAACTGTTTGCATACGGAACGGCCCAATGAACATTTCATCTGTTACTTCTTAATCCGTAATTCAGTCAATTATGAACAGTATTTCAGTTACACTCAATTCTAATTATTCGCTTCAACTGTTTCAACCGAATTAGTGAAAATGACCAGGTGAACCATGCTCGTGCTAACGCGTAAGCCAATAAGAGAGCAGTTTGATGCGAAAGAAGACGTGAACCACGAAATGCATTTGGTTGCAAGCGGATAGTTCATTATCGGATGTTAAAATTTCCCTAACGAAGTGTTTGTAAACATCCCCATTGGAAATTGTCAACTAGAACCGGGAAAAAACGGGGAAATTGTGTCAACAAGCTTCATTCTGTGAGCAATCTGATAACAGGTGGACTCTTAGCCTACCGTAGAACACCAGACGAGCGTGGTCGTCGCCTCAAGGCTCTCATTTCGGTCGGACTCAACAGTCACCTTGGCGTGGAGGAAAGTATAAATCCAACGAGGGCTCAGAAAGAAACACTGTTGGGACGCACTATATGCATTCCAGTGAATTTGCAGCCGACACGTTAACGAAATTATGATTTCCATTATATTATATTTTGGCTACTTCATCACTATACCATGGTGGTGCAAAAACTATCAACCTCACTTGTCTTGAAATCCCTTTGAATAAATAGGCGTAGTGAGACGAGTGACCAAAACTGGCTGACGATGGCTATTTTTGCTTAGGTGAGATTCAACGCATTCGCCATTTCTTTGGACTTGACTATTTATGTGGATCTCCATCAGCTGTACGTCGAAATAGACCAATAAAATGACAGTAAAATCGCTTCTTTATCTACCGTAAAACCAATGATCGTCAGCTACAAGGTGAAAGAAAGACCAAACTGACCATTTAACTGTTCTATGGTAAACCACATGTAGGTACCCTTTTGTACTGTGTAATACTTTGGTAATGGACATGTTACTTCTAAATGTGCTAACATTATTTGTTCCGTCACGCCTAGGGTAACGTTAGTTCCCATCCTGTATTCTGTCTGCTAATCTGCAACGAAAATCTTCTGGCTACACTGATCATAAATTTGTTGTTTGCTGATTTGAAAAACTTCGTTCTTCCTATTTGAATTTCCCATTTTTCTCAGCATCCGGACATTAGATCCATACACCCCACCCACCCCGTTTTTGTTTCATCGAAGTGGTTTGTTGTTAATCGTTTGTATCACCAGTGGCCAATCTTAACCTGGCCTACTCGCCTAATGGCTCATCTTTAACCTTGCCAGCTCCGTTTGGACTAGACTATTGGTTGAGATTTGCCCGGTGTAATTAGTTGTGCATACATTTAATAGTACCGTAGAAACTTTTGGGTCCAATTTTGTTTTCAATTTTGGGATCTGTTTTCGTGCTATGCGTAAATCAGTTAGCAAACGTGGGTAGTTTGCAATTATTGTTCCGGGCGACGAAATAGTAAATCATTTGCTGTGATTATAATAATTGGTGCAGGCGAAACCACTTGTCTAGTGGCACTCCATTAACAGGCTCCGTTTTGCCGCCTAACAGGTTTTGAACCATGTGGCGGTCTAAGCTGACAGGTATAGTAACAGTGTGCTGCGCATGACAGAGTGGATGACAGTTTTCCATTCTAGAAACCATCACGTTCGTCACTGGTAATAATCCCTAACAAATTTATCAAGGCGAATCTGTGGAACTATGTACAGCACTAAATTAGCAGGCAACATTGGACAGTGTTTCTCATCAACAGTGACAAAATAGTTTATTCATATGAATGCATGGAACATGTGATCATATCGGTGGCAACATTGTTCAAACAGCCATTGGCATGTGTTTGTAATCGGGCGTGTAAGACAACAAATTAGTTGATACCATCATTCACATTCACTGGCAACGATAAATGTATGAGACAAAAAGATAACACAGAAACTTAGGAATGTAAATCGTAAAAACTATTGTATCAGGTCCGTCGAAAATATGTTTGATTATGGAAGAATAATGTCATTCAACGTATGGTTTGGTGTTGGCTGCTAGTTTAGGTATTTTAGACACAAAGCAATAGCTGAACATGCCACTTAATGTCTAGAGTGCCATTAGTTAACGGTTGGTTTTCACACTTTCTCTTTGTTACAGCACATAATAGGAGCAAACATCAACCGGAGACCATTATTACCAACAAGACCCAGTCTGCGGATGTTACCGGACCATCTGCGATTACTTATTAGGGGGGAACCATGACTGATAGGGCTATCTCAGCTCACATCAGGCAGTCCACATCCTAATTCATGAAATATTTTGGGTGAAGAACTTAACTAACTGTGTCTCCACAGAGGCTTGCCATAGCACACCGTCGTGTGCCAAACCTGATGACCCAATCTCAACATTTCATCCGCCCTCAGTTCTTGTCTGCAGACCGGGTACATTAACTGTCTCACAAACGAAAGCATTCCATGGCCAGCGTCCAACTTCACATGGGTTGATGGATGCGTGCATCACGTGCTAACGTGTGATCCGACAATACAGGACCATCCCTCTCATACAGTCCAGTCTTCACTGGACGTTTTTCACCTGTACTAACCCGTCTGACTGCAAACCCCGTTCAATCACCACCGTGGCTAGCGATGTCACACATGCACGGTTAGCGGTATCCACTTCAGATTAGTCTGTGACATTAGTCGAATCATATAACACTCATCAAAATGCCTTATGCCAAGTCACTTGTCGTTTCACTTACATGCCATGTATCCAGTGTAAACCAGAAAGAATAGAACCAGTAGGTGTGTGGATGTAGGGTTTTGTATCCAGCCGACCAATAATGATTAGAAAGTCGGCGAACTGTTATTATGCTATTATTACGACAGGGAGACCCTTATGCATCGGAGGAGGAATTAGAGAAACTCCAGTGGTACGATTTAAAACGGTAAAAAGCATATCGTAGACAAAAGTCCATTGGTAGTCGGAACATATACTATTACACTCTACAGATAAGAGGAATAAATGGAATGAAAAATTAAGTCTAGTCAAAAAGCAAACGGGATGCACACCATGAAATACCCCAATAAAAATGAAAGAAAACTGGATAGAAAGCCACAACAAACCAAGGTTCCGGAAAGGGGAGCGAGTGATTTACCCAGTGCCTATGACCATTGGTTGATGCGAACGAAAAAGAGATATCTGACAATCAAATTGAGACTAACGTGCCCGCCGTCCCTTCAATGGATGTTTACCAGGAATACGCTGGGGGATAATAATCCAAGACGGTCACCATATTCGTAGCCGCATTCACCGTAATGCTACATAGTTATGTCAACACCACCTATTCCAAATATGGTACACTTGCGTACGGTGCGCGTTAGAATTGACGGCAGCGCAGGTCTTGTTAATTAAACCTTCGGAAGTCCCTCAGGATAGTATTCCTCCAGACCGTCTGTTGGAAGAAATCCCCACCTGAACAGTTAGAATTGACAATATAGGTGTAAGTACTTATTTGGATAACAACACTATGATGATGCTTGCGATCACGAGTATTCAGTCAATCTGCATTGAGGTATCCGCACAGCATCTGCTCTGGGATCTTAGTGGCTGGTATCCTCCGGGTTTGCCACAGTCAATACAGCTGGTTATGCATCATTATGGTTCACACCCCTTCCATGCGTGCTTGCCAACAAACCTCAGTGTTCGAAAGCATGAAAGTCCTCGAACACAAAAGGTGCGGGTTGGCTACTCTAGATGATACCGCGTGAGATATGGCACAGTTTGCCAATGTGACGTCCAGGTTCCGCTGTCGAACAACCAAATAGACATCATCATTCAGTGGAAGACGGCCGGCTATGTGTCACTTTTCATGCTGCATTTCTTTCAGGCATGTCTCACAAAACGTTCGGAAGAAGCGCTAGCCTTGTCCACACGAGTTCGCGACTCACTGTCTAAAGAGGGGTTTGTCGAAAAACTGTTATCCAGCAGGCAGAAATCTGCAAACGTATCAGCACTATATTTATTCATCCGGATGTCTGATGCAGTCAGAAACCATTCGTCCAGGGAAGGTTGAAAAAATGAGATTGTCCTGCAGGTGTTCACGTTTAAACTAACTACGTACGCCATGGTTGTGAACGATGTAGCCAGTTATTGAACATCATTTTTGTTGTATATCCTAGGCAAACAGTAGAATACGCACTGTCTATGTACGCATATGACTTAGGTTGCTGAAGCGTTGAATACATGACAAGTGGCCATTTGTGCGGTATATAAATTCCATATTGTCCTCGGAATTCTGATAAGCAGATGTTAGTAACGCAGTCAATTATAAACTAAACAAGATTTGGACCAGCATGCAGTCATACTTAACTCTGGTGAACAAGTGAAAATAATCGCAGTTTGATTCACACAACTGCACTTTTGTATTCTTACCCATGGGCTACAACCATAGTAAATGGATATAATGATGAAGTCTACAATGACAGTACACAAGGCTGGTTGCACTCACAATGCGTTTCCTGGAATTACTCGGGCAACGAATAAAATGCCAACTGTAATCTAACGTGTTCGGACTCCATGGTTCTTCTCGGTAACAGTATCCATCATTACTGTTCCATTGAGTTGGTTCAAAGAGATACTTGTTCAAACATTTCCAAAGCAGCTCAATAAATTGATGCCCTAAAAACTGTCAGTGCTCATTTTTTACTCCTGCCTAACAGCATACTGCCTGATACAGTACCTGCACATCCTGCATGGACGCACAGTGATGCGAGTGAAACAGTTTCAAGCATGATTTTTACTCGCTTGACCCACTCTAATCATTCTGTCAGTAAGAAAGGTGCTTTTCAGAATGTCTGCATAGTGCCAAGAAGTCCATCAACAATGGTGAAATTTTCAGTGTTGACTGTTGCCGAGGCCATTAGTATCTGATTGCACAACCTTGACCCCTGCATTCTGAAGAAGTATGTGCGGACACGTAATCTCCTCTGGCTTACAATCAATCAAGCGCACAGTTTGTAACAGTGGTTGCGTAATTGATGACAAACGCGTCGTTCATAACCTCTAGTTGCCGTTTTTCTGACTCACCCTAGTTACTGTCTCCATATGTATTGTGCTTTAGTTAACTCGAAGGCCGAACACGGAGAACAAGTCTTATTCTCTGCTTCTTCATTCACATGGCTTGTAAACTTACCTTTATACAAAAGTACGATCAGATAGTACTTGAACTTCTGCAGGAGCGCGTTATGAACCCACCTGAAGTAAACCAACTGGATCAAAGCGTGTTCCAATACTGGGCCGCCACGATTCAAATTTCTCTTGATAACACACCTTCACTTGCAGCCATTCAGGTTCGCGGCTGTCCGATGAACCCCACAGATTCTGTTGAAGCAAATGAAGCCTTGACATGTATTTAAGACATAGTCTTTACCGCCAATATATCGATGGTAACCAGCGGGTTTAATTGACTACCGAATTATATGTGCCGGATTTCCTTAATGTGTTCTATGAACTAAACTCCAGAGTTTTACCATTGTACGAACTAATGGACCTGACAAATTGGCCAAAATTCTTCGTTTTCGACAGATAGATTGGCCTTTCATTAATTCATATTGGTTTTTCCTCTGATCGTCTTTGCTTTCCTGAGACTGTTAGAAAAACTGATTCCCAAATGTGGCTCTTTTGTCTTCAATATTGGGGTTTATTGCTCAAGTAGCAAATGTTTAATTCTCCCTTAACATCAAGCTGGCGATAATTGCTAACCGTTGTTATCTTAACCGTTCAGGACGTTTCTCACGCTGGGATAGCGATCTACTCTGTGGTCGCAGTCGTGAACTGTTTTTTGAGGTGTTATCACATACCTTCAGGGTTAGCGGATATTGGAATTTCTTTCGGAAAAAATTAACTGCAAGCTAAACTATCGTTCTTGTACTTCAGTTCTTCGTCGAGACGCGTACAGTTTCTGTCACTTTTCCGATGGTATACATTGGCAAAAATCTGCAAAAGACTAAGCTCTGGTTGGTATTTCATTCAGCCAGGTGTATCACTCATGTGCAAGCACCTCACGTATGGCATGTTGTCGCACGATCGCGTGATCACAGGTGATAACCGTTTCGTGGCGCAGGTCATGATACCACACAAACTTAACTGAACTCGAGCGTTCGTGACAATCAACTGGTGATTAGCACACAGGTAAAGCAGTCGATCACTATTCTGTTTGGCTGCATCAATACCGTGTGGTTCAATGACTACCGGCCAAGCTGATTAATCTCGACATATTCGTGCGTTGAAATCATTCAACACAAAATTGTGAGCTAACTGTGGTGGGATCGGGTCAAAGATCTGGTCACTTTTATCATCCGTGAGACACAAAGCTGGACCATACACTGTAAGTAGTGTGACGGAATCACTTCGATTGAGTGGAAGACGCAGCGTCGTTTTTCCATGCTGATACCGGGCGGTTCGCTTTTAACCAACTAGTTGATAAGGTCAGCGTCTATAAACAAGCACCGTGCTCCCAAGCACATTTTGCCGTGTCATCGACCAGCAGAGACGCAAATTATTAATCGGAGCGTATCGGACAATGCGTATAGATAAATAAACTTCAGTACTGTGCACATCTACCTTTGGCGCTCTTCAAATACTCAAGGGAAAATCGGAATTCACCAGAAGCCCGCAGCGTCCAAACTCACTTCTTAGGAAATTTTAAGCAGTTATTAGTGCGACGTACAAACTATACACATACGCACGCGCTGATTCATTAAAAGGTCCTCATGTGCGATAGCCGGCAAGCAAGTAATGTGCACACATTCGAGCAAATAAGCTCGTGGAAGTGTGACACCACACAACTTTCAGAGCCGTGCCTCGGAGGGCACACGTTCCAGCAACACACCAGGAGAATGGGAACTAGGATATGAGCTTAACCATATACTCACAATTCCATACAGCACCAACATGACCCTGTTCCTTCATCGTCTCCGACGAACTAAACCACATATATCTGAGCACTAAGCCAGTGGTTTAAATAACCCGGATATTATTTCATACTGTAAATTAGTGCTGCATATTTACTTTCACCCAATCGTAAATACGAATGTGCCTAGATTCATTGCGTGCAGCAATCATTTGCAATTTTTGGATGACCAGATTACCTGTATTGATACCGACCACATTCGTAGGATTATCTGACGAAAAAACATGATGTTAACATTTCGTTTACTCTCTTCAGTCACGAACGTAAAACATTGGAATATATAGGACATGCGGATAGCAACAACAATAGAAACACTCAACAATTGGGTTTACACAAAACAAGGACTGTTATTAGAGGCTGGCACCACCTATAGCATCAGAT
>JTDE01000162.1:253828-271362 GCA_014338405.1 Paragonimus skrjabini miyazakii
TCACTCGAATCCAAAATTCTTGCGGTTTGCTGAAGCTGTCGCAATCAATCGACTAAATCCGACCCTGTGTGTTCAGAAACAGTTGCTCGTAAACTTGACCCTTCCCTGGACTTAGTGATCTTTCTTAACCCAGCGATTGACTATCCACCCTACCCCCCAAGCTGTTCGATATAAAAAACCGTTTCATGTTATTGTAAATTGGGTACTAATGAGTCAATACGAAATGCTTGTATCTACCAGTTTTCGTTTTCTAAATGTTCTGTTCAAAACTCGATAAGCCGAAGAGGATTGGACAGAAAAATATAACGCTCCAGAGTGAATAGGCACTAAAGCGTAAACCTAAGGATATACAGCCGAACTATAGTTTTAGCTGCAGCACTGCTGTCTTCAGAGTAAGCATTGTAGGTTAGAAAATACACCATCAAAAAAGTACACTCTGATCACCAAAATTTGGCAGTGACCATCGGCGGATTACCCTGTAAGAGTGAAAAATCCGTACTAACTTTCATGTACTTCATACAAATTACAATACATCGACTGCTCACAGTATTAACCGGAATGAGTCATCAATGTCTTACATTTTTTAGGGGCATGGATTATTTCAGGTCATGTTATTATATACTCAGTTGAAGTACCTCATGTGGGTAGAGTATACACGAATTTTCTGACCTATGAACATACCAGATAGACTAATCTTTTGCGGAGAAGTCAATGAAAGCGGCGGTCAGTTAATTTGTTCTGGTGAAAACAATCAATCGTAGATAGTATTCTCCCGAAACCTACATTCATCAATTGGGTCCAGTGATCGAACTTGAAGAGATTTCATTTTGCCCCCAGTCAACTTTTTATGACCGGCTTCGACAAACACTACCTTGCTGTGCCAACAAAAAGCTGAAGTTTGAAAGTATGATAACCATTCCAGCGAATGCACCATAGCTCTTCGCTATATTATTTTGTATACACAACAGAAATATCGAAATGTTAAAAATTGATAGTTGAGCTGCGAGGACGTTCTACCACCAAATGTTGGAAAGTGATGTGAGGTTTCGTGAAAATCAAAGCGATTTTGTCACTCATTTTTATAAAAGAGGCATCAGATTTCAAGCTATCACTGGTTGAAACACTTCGTGTCGTGAACAGGAGTCAAAATCTGACCACCTTCTAATGAGTTACCGCATTATCGCCTAACACCTAACGTTGACACAATTTCATACGTCTAATGTCTGTAATCTTACACTGGCAAATAATACACCCATACGAAATACATTGAACGCGACATAATGACAAACAAACTAGGAGTATTTGCAGTGTGTTCTCAATTAATGCGGTGTTTCAGGGTAATCCATCTAACAGAATCTACTGACAGGGTCAGCAAAACTGACTTCACACATGCATTCTGCACCACCCAACCTCTGGATAATCAAATATTCGTTGTTGTAGGGCAGGGTGAACAATTCAGTCATTGAAAATGGAATGAAGGCTAAATTGGGGAAAATTCTGGAGTTCAAATAGGCAGCAGTAAAATTGCAGGAAATACATATATTGATTACTGACGGATATCAGCATATTGCACTATTGTTGAATGAGAACACAGAGATTTGCTAATCTATACAAGATACAGCCAGCGTTTACTATAAAAACCGGCATACATCAGGAGGAGCAAAGAAGAGGCATTTAGCATGATACAAATGTGCATGACAAATAGTGGCGTCACGTGTCGCATTGCGAGACAACGATTACAATAATTCATTGTGATTGCAGATTAATTTAGTGTTCGTCTATCTGTTGCGTATCCCATGGGCATTCACCGTATGACTACATCAATTAACTGGGTTGTTTAACATCTTGAATGTTATGGCAAGACATTCAAAAACAAAACAGTCAATACTCCCAACGCCATTTTGTTCACAGAGACGGATCTATCGTATCAAACATATTTTCAAAAAACCTCTTTTACCTCCCGACGAAATCAATGCACTGACTAGTTGGAGTTATTCACGATGTCCATACCATGCGATTTTGATGCCAGGGATCAAGCTTTCCTCCAAAAATCCTGACAAACGGAAGTCGTAAAACAGTTTTAAATCTGTCTCCCTTAAAAGCTAGTGAAGTAAATGCAGTTGTCGGTTCAGAAAATGTGGGACGACTTCATTCTGCCATCAAATATATGCTCAGGTTGAATCTCAGAATATCAAGAAGCTCTAGTCTCCACTATTTGGTTTACTGAACGCACCACTTTGGTTGGCACATTCGCACGACGCTCTCAACTAAATACGCCATGGCTTATAGTAACCTTCGTTGTTTCCTAGCAAATTGATCCCGATGGTGTTCAATAAACCCAGCGGATAGCAGACTGAAGCAAGATATTTCCTTGGGGGACTTGAGCAACTGAAACTAAATTGGCCAGTCAGTATTCATGGTGGTCACAAGCTTGGTGAAATGCGTTTTCTATTTTGTGTTTCTATAAGCCATTATAGACTAATATATTGAAAAAAACTTAAAATCCTGATATGTTTAAGTAGAGTTTTGTGACAGACCTCCGGTTGCGTTGGTAGACAAGAAAGTTTGCTTTGTTTAGTAAATTCGTTACTCGATTATTGATTATTAGAACTGTCACAAATAATGTATTTGTGTACAACAAGGTCTTGGCTATATGAAAGGACTGACTGGAATCCTGTGAATTTTATAACTCCGTGATATATATATATATATGTTGTAACATGCAAGCCGGCCGGTTTTTACTCTGATGCCTGCGGAACTCGTGCACCAACCTTGCAGTAACGTACAGATACCGGAAGACAGCGGTCTTCCGATGGAGGTGGTTCCAAAATGAGTGTAGTAAAAGGAAAAATACATCAGTACGTATGGACCAAAACCGCTGTGGGTTTTCTATACAATTTACACAAACGGAAACCAAAATAGCGCTGACGACACGATAACATGCTGTTTTGCAAAATTCTTAGTGAATAAGTAAAGACCGGCAGAGATGCTTGTTTTCCATTATAATGATGTTGTTCGTAGGCTAATCTACTATGCGACCGGCTAAGTGAACTCAACGTTCATTGAATGATATCATGATCAGTGGCCATGGTGTGTGTGTGTCTTGGTCAGTATGTCATGTTACCTCATTCCTGTTCTCACAGTCATTTTTGCAGCAAATGCTCTGCAGACTTACCTAATTCCTACTCGTATAGTTGTTGATAAACCTGATTAGAGGTATGATACATAATGCCGGAACACACGCAATTCATCTATATTATGGAAAAACTAAAATCGGGGATGTTTTGACCACAAAAGACGCTTGGCCTGCAAACTCGTTTATTGCAGGAACTACCGTACGGATCACGTTCAACACGGGACCACGAACACGTACACTCATTTGCACGGCTGACGGGTATTCACACACATTGGTTATCAGTATGTTGTTATTCGCATTGATGGCACTCCTCTCACAGTGAGTACACACTATTCCGATAGTCTCTTTTGGTACGCTGTATTCCTGGCGTTGTGGCTTGCCACTTCGTTTCTGAATGTCGCTTGTTAGTAGTATATTGCTCACAATGAAATTGCCTGTTATACAACAGGGAGAAGTCCTAGTCAGGCGGTCATCGATTGGAGTTAACAGTGCAATAACTGTCTTTTATCGAGACAACCGGACAACCTGATCATTACTTACAAACGAAAGTGGTTGGAAGTTCACGTATGAGTGTTCGGTCGTGCCTGACGTGAGATCATTGGCTCTTTGGTCAACAGGGTTGCCTCATGAAAACGTGGCCGGAGTTCTAATCCCGGCAATGGCAAGGATATGTACTACTGGTGAGCTCTAATTAGAGTGAAACTCGAGTTTATCGCTTCTTTTGGAAAATGACCAATTGGAAACTCAATGGGAATACGACAGCTGCGATCAACTGTGGCTGATGTTCAATCGATACGAATAGGTACGTTAATGCAAATATGTTAATCTTAATCGACAACCTTCTACAAATACGGATCCGCAAAATGCGGTACAAATAGGAAAAAACGAGCCAACTCGGCGCTACTAAGGTCTCGCAGTGAACTACGCTTCTCTAGCTTGTTCGAGCACAGTTGACTAGATTGAGGTTTTTGACATGACAGCTCTTACATTACCTAGATTGCCAGGCTGCAGAAAAGACAAATGCTACAATTAAACATTAAACAGTCCAAAGGTCATATTTAACAGGCTAACACGAAAGCGTTGACAAGATAGAAGTTTTGTCTAATTAGTGTCACCCGGTTATTTCATTGACTGGTTTCCAACTATACTTCAGACACACATGAACCAACCATAAATGAACACAAAGGATTCACGTTTACTTGGTTTATATCTCAACAAATCCGTTCAACTAAACGGTCATTTTGTCTAGGGCTTTTAACACGTTACAACCAACTGTTAACCTTCCAGCGTAGGGAGCCCGGTTGTTATTGGCGGTTCAATTAAAACATCTTTCACCAGCTGGTCGTACAGTAAACATTTGAAATAGTGTTCAGCACCTTAATAAAAATTTATTCCGGTTCTTTTTTCCTTCAAAAGACGCTAAACTTAACCGTGAGTCAACTTGGAACCGACAACATGGTCCAAGTTTTTGGTTTAATGAAGTATTCAGATGACCTTAAATTGCCATGCAAATGCATGCCAGAAGAGATAACATTTGTGTCAGTCAAACAATACTCAATTAGACTAGATTTCAGACATACCATTACTTGTTTACTCTTCTAAGTTTACTGAATGTGAGACTGTAACATGGTCGCCTTTAAAGACAAACGTTTGTCGTAAAGACAATGAAGGTATCCTTGAAGTGTTACGTTGAACAATGTCTCGTTATTTTTCGATCTGTGAACTATGGTCAGGTGACTCAATTAACGTGACTTTGTTATTTGGTAGACTGATTACAAGTCACATGTTCGAACGGTGATCACAATTACAGGTGGTCTTTATTAATGAGCCTGAAATACGGTTCTCCATCAATCATTCATCAGACATAAGGGAAGTATTTTACTTCTGACCTAACGTACACTGAATTGTTAAGACGAACAAATGTACAAAACTTAGGAATTTGTTCGTTACTGTCTGGCAAATAGTGATAGTGTGTTCTGTGTCTACCAGATAAAACAATGTTGCCAAATAAACCACCAAGTGACCATCGGCCCTAAGTCCTTATGAGGCAATCAAGCATCGGGTTTCTCCAATCCACAGCAGTACATTTGTGCTAACTGGAATATACTAACTTGAATGTCGAGTTTAACAGTAAATCCATGATATATCACTTAGACAAAAGGATAACAAATGATACAACAATAATGTCAAAAGACAATTCCAGTTGCAAGCCAAGCCATCAAATCATTTCCCATGGGTTAAATAATACAATATTAAAAGTGATTAATGAGTTTTTTATAACTGGTGTAGAAATGGCATAGCAAAACGAAGCGATGATATACATTCTTATATCAGCGTTTCCTAATCGGGGCAATTCCCCATAATTAGAGAAACACACAAAAACGACCGTCATTTCAGGGAAACAATAGCTAGAGCGAAATCGTTCAAATTAGATTATAAGACACGTCTTGTACCAAATCACTAACGTACGATCAGCAACGATTTGCACAATTTGGATACCTGTGATTCACACATTGCGGTTACTTGGACCATTTTGCAGAAGCATTCAATTCACTTAGCCTCGGTATTGCATTAATATTCGTCGATTTTACATATCACTGAGTGAATAACCTTGCTCTCGTTGGAAGTAGTCCGATGTTTAGGCAACATAATTCTACTGAGAACATTTTTGTTTATCCCTACTTAACCGTTCGAGACAGGACTGGTCATTCGGGTGTCAGCATTGGGATCGAAAGAGTTAAGGAGCCGACATATTGTTGAAGCACTGAGGCTGTTATACCGTAATTAGGGAACGCATGTGGTCTGGAGGTGAGGTTTTGCAAGTTCATGGTATAAACGATAGTCTAAGTACAGCCTGGCCAAACTAGATTTGCTCATTGTCAGGCAGGTGATAGTTTGATTATTTCTCCGATTGCTTTCCAAGCAATATCACACTCCAGGGCATAATTTTGACAAACTTTAGTTTGAAAGGGCGTCAAGTTATAATATTCAAAGTAGAAAATGATAATGTGATTAATCTGGAACTCTCTGGAAGCATGTCTAACTCACAGATGCGTGTGCCAGTTGAATAGCTCTGGTTAGTGAATATACTGGGCCTCATGACAAAGGGGCATTTTAAAGCCTTGCAATGTGAGTGGCAAACTTATCTTGATTTCTGGTGGTAGTGAGAAACAAAGATGTAGAGATAATCTCGGCAAGTGTTACGAATATATGCCTCGTTCTACCTGCAGTTTAATGCAAACTAGTAAAAAATAACACAACTGACAAATTATTAATTTTCCATGTGATGTAAATAACAAACATCAGAGGAGAACTTTATCTGACTGACTGCGTATTAACAGCTCTTTTAAAACCTATGTTTGATAAAACGCCAACTGACAATATAGGAAAGAACTGAAAACCTGTATATTGCGATTCACGTAATCATTGTCTGATGCCTTAGTGTGGATAAGATCATGATTGTAGGCCTACTTGAATAGAATCCAATTAGTTACTCTACCATTGACATTGACGTGATTAAAAGAACAGTTCAGTCAACGCGTAAAGAGGAGTTCACTTCATCAGACACGAGTTGAACGGTGTAAGTTTTTGCGGAATATACATTGGATGTAACCGGAATAAGTATGATCATTATGGAGTAATGCGCAACCTCATTAATAACCAAGACAAGAGGAGGAAAGTAAACAGTCTGAGCAAAAGACAAGAAGAACGCAGAACATTCGAAAAGACGTTGGTGACATGTTAACACGAATTTCAAACTCAGAGATACATAACAAATATAAAATCTGATGTGAAATTTGATTCGACGGACAGGGATATTGCATGGTCGAAGTTGCTCATTGGTTCCTCACCCTTAAAAACAGTGAGCACTAAATCTACAAAGTTCGTTGAGTTAATCATGAGTTCACAGATTTACAACTGTTTTACGACTCCCGTTTGTCGGGGTTTTTGGAGGAAAGCTTGATCTCTGGCATCAAAATCGCATGGTATAGACATAGTGAATAACTCGAACTAGTCAGTGCATTGATCTCGTTGAGAAGTAAGAGAGATTATTTGAAAATATGTTTGATACGATAGATCCGTCTCTGTGAACAAAATGGCGTTGGGAGTATTGACTGTTTTGTTTTTGAATGTCTTGCCATAACATTCAAGATGTTACACAACCCAGTTAACTGATGTAGTCATACGGTGAATGCCCATGGGATACGCAACAGATAAACGAACACCAAATTAATCTGCAATCACAATGAATTATTGTAATCGTTGTCTCGCAATGCGACACGTGACACCACTATTTGTCATGCACATTTGTATCATGCCAAATGTTCTCACTACAAGCATGTTAAAGACAAATTAGAGAAAATATATTCTCCCTGTTCAATTTAGTACAAAGACAGCAAAAAGTCAATCGATAGCATTATTCCGCACTTGCTATTATCTCATTCTACTTACTGTAAAGAGGACTATTTATCAAAAGGGAACGGAATTACCACTAGGAAAAAAACACTGCGAAGTTATCTATCCACTTACACGAGAGAAACAACGGTTTGAATCAAAACCGTTTGCGAGGACAAAACAGATTGTTGTTGATTTATCAGCAAAGCCACACTGATGACAAAATCCTTGTGCTTGGATTCCGTTAGAATTCACTAAATCAGTTTTTTGGACCGAATTTGAGATCAGTTTCCAAAAGGTTAGCTGAAACTGTTCACGTTAGTTTTGACGTCTTTTTCGCGGATATTTTGGGCGATTAGGGAATACAGGCACTGAGTCGCTTAGTCGATATATCCACCACTGCCGCTGAAACCAATCTGAAAAATAGATTGTGGAATACGACGGCTAGGCAGTTTGTCTGACGCTGATGGTCTTATTGATGGTCCTATGCATCATCAAACCTTGTGTGCTCAGTGGTCTTCCACCCATTTTGTTCTATCTCTGGCTCATGAGTAGATTTAAAACCAATGCTTAATAAACGCCGACATTATTAATTGACATTTATTTATCTGACCTATTTGACCCACCTCTATGTTTACCTTTTATCGATTATCCTATGGAATTGTAATATGTGACGTAAACGAATAGCTGGAACCGTGATCGCCATAAACAAATTGGTTTCCTCGGCTATCCTAGGAATTTTAATGGAGAAATTTGATGTTCTACTAGTGAAACAATCTACTTACCCCGAAGGTGCCTTGGCAGATAATCAGCCCCAGTTTTTCCCAAATTTATTCCAAGTTTGACTCAATGTAAACGTTGCGTTACCGAAAGACCATATCTTGAAAACTGCTTCCCACGACATCTGTTCTTTGAGCTTCCACAAAACTAACTAACTGACGGGTGAAAGGCAACTGAGCACTATCTAAGTGTCACATAAAGGGACTGGGAGTGGAATCAGCGACAACTACTTGTATTGCAACAAATATTTCTCATGATAAATTGCACGATGTATGTGCTAACAAAGTGAAGGAAAGAGCCGATGGAAAAATCTCTGGGCTGGAGTTAAGCTAGTGCCAAGAAATGATTGAAATCAGCAGACAGCTTCTTGCCAGTTGAGCAACAATGCTGAATTACATATTCTGTCACACAAGCCAGGTACATAGTCAGCAGGAATTTATAAAATAATCAACAGGAATGATTGAACTAGCGACATATGTTCACAGATTCACTGCAACCCATCGACATCCTACTGGGTATGGAATCACACTTTGAAAACAGGAACACACATTGCAGTCTATGAAGTCCCCGTTTAGGGCGGGTAACTGTGTCCAATTGTGATGATTGTAAGCTTTCGGTACCCAGTTGGTAGGGCATTTTGTGCTCTCGGCATGCTGTTCCTGTCGCTGGTTCGAGTACAACCAAAGCCTAGATTTTTCCACGAGTTCTCAAGTGTTCCAAATATCTTACTGGGATTGCAATATTACTTCAGCCAGCCTAGATAAGTTTCAAAGTGTTTTCACAATTTTAGGCCGACGGAAACGTTGCATTCACACAAACTACGTTATCGCATTTTTGTCCGAATAGACACTAGGGAATATTTGTTCATCACGAAAATTAAACACGATCGTTAACGCAGAGTGAGCAGCACTTACGATCAGACTGACTTCCAGTCATTCTCTGACGAAATGTAGTTCAATTTATTTATGGCTTGTCAGCGGTGCATATCGATGTCTAGAGTGCGGACCGAACTGTTATAAATGTAATGCTATTTTCTTACTCATTGACCTGAAATTAGATGCGATTGCATTGTCAAGTCTAAATGTTTGGTCATACATGGTTGTGACTTACATTCGAGTTTTCCTGTGAGCTCCAGTAGACGACTTCAAAACTAGAAGTTAGTAGTCAGATTGACATTCACATACATTGCCGTGGTTGCCCAGCAACACAGTGTTTACTAGTATGTAGGAGGATATTTATACATTGCCGAGTGAAAAACTGAATAGCTAAAACAAGGGCAAATCTTGACTATAGTGCTTCTTGTCGCAATGGGATGAGTGGTGAATGCTAGAACGTTCGATGAAACTTAAGCAGTGCAATGTACCCTTCTTTCTCAAGTGTTGTAAATGATCGTAAAGAAGTACATTAGATATACAATGAAATGCTAGCACCCTTTTTCTAAAATGATATGTAAACGGTTCATATTCTGAAGATTCACTGCATTCCGGTTGACTTTCTGATAATTTACGAGTACGCCGCAAGCGCATTCTCATCTCCCCTGAAATGGATTGTATCCAAGAATATCGTTTTATTGTTTCAAATCTCCTTAAGTACGGCAATTTTCGACTGTCAATCAACTTGCGTAATCCAGAACTGTTTATGTTTGCTTAGTAATTAGATCTATAGTAAACAACAGCTAGCTCAAGCTGTCATTTTCAATTCAGATTCCATAAAGTATCTTAATTGTTCTGTATTCATTACAATGTTTTGTTTGAAACAGGAGTTTGTTTTGAGGTTTCCGGTTACATTTGTTGAACCGTTTCGGATGTGTACGTTATGCAGCAGTCCAACTTTTTCATAAGGTTTTACCATGTAATTTAATCATCACAGATTTGTATTACAAACATGGAATCTTGTTCTGTGACATTGTTTAGGAAAATGTATTGACAAAATCTCTAGCTGAAGTAAACATAGTGTTATACGTCAGTTACATAACAAAGGGAGGACTGAACAAGAAACCACAATGTTCAACATGCATCAACTCAACAATACAGTCCCTACAAGTTAGAAGATTTTGCCATATCTAACAGCAACATTGTCCTCCGATTTTGTAGAGCTTTAATTGGGACAAATTCGAGCAAAAAAGTCACACATTAATGGTAGTTGTTTTCTTTCTCAATGCTGCGATTTCTTCTAAAGGTGATTGGATTCTGTCAATGTGACTTCACGAGACAAACAGTGTATTGATGGTAGGAACATGCGGCCGGGTCAACAAATCACATAACAGTGGATCGTGTTAGGTTAAGGGTATTCCGGCTAGTAAACAAGTAAATCCGCCATGTGAGACCAAGTATGCACAAATCCAGGGTTTCAGCGCTTGACTTGGACGGTTCAAAAAATTGGAATGAACGGAAATGTACTACACCAGCTGTTGTCTTTAAAGGCAGTGAGAGGTGGTTTAATCTGGCAAATAAAGTTCCAGCACTGAAATATCGTGACTAATGCTCTCACCGATCTTGATTACCGCTCATTGAAATACTTTACTGGAAAACTTCTCCTAACTGTGACATGTTGCTAATACTTGGATATGAGTACTTCGAATAGCCAAAAAATCGCACTTCATTTGAAATCTCTCGGATAACTAATCAGACGAACTTGAACTTGTTAAAACAAAAACGAGTTAGTCATGAGATAAAACCCCCGATTTTTGGGTATATTTCAGTACTGAACAAGTCAGAGTCTGTCAGTGGGTGATCCTAATGGCACATAAAGCCACAAGATGTAAACTGATTGGTACAATACAAAACAGAGGTCTTGGCAAACAATAGAAAATATAACACTTGAACTGCTCCCCCAGTCCTGATACGGTATCTTAAAGTGGCGTTGAATTGGCCCCTTGCTGTATCGTTTGCCGTGTTGGGGTTTGTATATCATCATCCTCATCATCATCATCATAGACAGCAATACATCAGTGGTTCACACTGATGCTTAACTGGTTTGTATAAGCGGTGATTCGAACTATCATCGAACTACTTCCATCACAAATCAGCACAGGCACTGGAACCTGTGAACCTAACATGTTTTATCAATGTCAGGAAGCCAAATGGAAGCAATTGTAACTTAAAGTTGATTGAGTACAGTGTTCTTCAGTACCAGCGCAAGTCATTTACAACGTAGACTTCGATGAACTACAAATGGCCGGTTGTCTATACGACCGGTTTGGCGTTGGTCAAAATAAGCCTGATTATTGCGGTACAACATTCAATAACTGCTGTGAGGTCATGTTCATTCTACAGACCATGATTGTTGCTAATAAATATGAACATATATTACGTTTATATATCATAACGAACATACAAAGATTAATTGTGTCTAGTTGTTTGCTTATGCCAGTTTCTCGTTGCTTAATCCAGACATCATCTGCTAACAGTGACAGTTAGTTTAGAGTCCCAGAAGTTGGTCTTTTTGACCTTTGCGAATTGTCTAATTTTGATTATATTTGACATTAGGTTAATGAGTGTTCGATTGGTTTACCACCAGACAATATGATATATTAGCATCAATGCTAAACTACCTGCTGTTGACCAACAATTCGTGATACTAAACTGTGTATCATAATGTCAACAGGATTGCCGATAACATTCAGATGTACCCGTAGACAAGATTAAGGCACTTCAGCAATGCTTACTAACTGTTTTGCTGCAGTTTTCTATTTAGGATACGACTGATGTCAACGAGTAACTCACTATTTATCTTGTGTGTGATTAGGACTTTTCATGACAAAGGTATTACCGTATGTAGATAAACAGTCTTCTTGGCCTCAGTTGACTAATCTGTGACTGTGGTGTTTCTTTTTCATTTGGAAGTAGATTGTTTACCTGCTGTTAAAAACTACACATGAAACGAGTTTGGATGAGTACTTATTGTTAAAACGGCATATTTATTTTTAGACTACAGAACAAAGGGTCTCTCCTAAAAAATAATAATCTCTGACGTAAAACAATTATTTTCGTTTAACCCGCTCCTGTTTTCTGATCAGAATGACTGCACAACGGGTATGTGAAGTAATCATGAAACGCATTCTTACAGCCAAGTTACGAATAATGGATCACTGACTGAATCACTCAGTTATACAACGGTGTTCAGTGTCCATGTCGCATGAAGTCAGCCGAATGGTGTACCTTTCTGGAAATAGAATGAAGTCTGAAACAGACTGTTGTTAAAATCTGGACTAACGAATTCAACGACACTTGTCATCAAAATTTGCTAACAGATCAACGGCTTCCATTCCCATATGTTGTAATCACTCGACAATTACATAACGTGATCGGAAAATGTATTCATTCACAAAGCTTACGTGGAAAAGCTGTCATGTGCATTTCGAAAGTTTCTGTCCATAACATTATGATAAAAATTTGTAAAGAATGCCGTTTGAAGAGATCAAAAAGACTATACACGGAACAACATCATCGGCTGAAGTTAAGCACATTGACATATGGTTTGTATGTCAAAAAGCATCACCCAAAATATCTACAGGGCTACAGAGAAAATATAACCCCAAGGATACAAGTAAGAAAGTTATCAAAGATGACAGGACGCTTCACACCATCGTATCCAGGTAAGATTTGGACATCATTGAAAGAGTATAGTTTAATAGCTGTTGTGTTGGAAAACTACAAGGCTGCAAATCCAGGTATCAATCAATCTCGTCGGCTGCCAGCCAACAGCCTAAGTCTGTCGCATCCTACTGTTTACACAATTATTCATAAAGCTGCGATATAGGCTACACAGTAAAGGCTAACCCACAACTGGCTGCTCGTTTCTAGAGGCATGGTTCTTAATTAGATTGAAGCACAGCCGGAAGTAGCAAGCGTCTGTATACAGGCTGATTGATCGCACCCGATGTCATCAGTAGCGCATAATCCAAATGGGACACAGTCAGTGCATCTGATTTCACGGGTCAACCAAAACGTAGCATTCCGTCTCCAGACGCTTTGGTTATCATATTCCACATTCATATGTGTGTTATTGAAACACCGTTATGATGCTGAGGTAAACCTGGTACGGATTATTAAATAGTACTCGTTATCTTGCTCGTCCACTTAATCTCCAAAACAATGAATTTTATACTGTGGAATACAGGCTTTGCGTTCAAAGTAAGTTACATGTACACTTGTCATCAGAATGTAGGAGAAACAATTTCCCCTTGTGATAACTATCAAGACGACGGTGTTGTATCATAATATGAGTCGAAAACAACGGTCGCCTACGGCAAACTAAGTGTACACATGAAATACTTTTAAAATGATGTATGACGGTACACGGAAAGATGCATTCACTGATAATGACTAGAAGTTACTACAGTTTGTCGTCTAGTAGAGTATAACGCTTGGCAGTTAGGAGGTTTGTACCAACATTCCTCCAAGTAGTGTGACATTGTGTGACTTTCGTTCTAAACTCTGAAGCTCAAGTCACCAAGGTGGTAGATTCCCTGCGGACCCAACCATCTTTCACTTATAGACGTAGCTCACTTTCCAGGTACACCATAGGTACAGTTTTTCAACTCGCCATGACTACCTAACAAGCAGCCAACACTGCTGACGTTACGATGACAATTAAAATCTACACTACACTGGCGGCATCTGATATATGTCCGAGTTCCATTTGTCCTCTGGTTGCAATGTACTTTCATTATATCCTACTCAGTCAGTGAACCTACATATTTCTGTCTGTCGGCAGCAGCCTGGTTTATTAGGGCAAAATGGACCATTGGAGGTGACAACTATTGTTCACATTTTGTTCTGACCTTCTCACAAAGCATACCGGAAATTTTGGTAGTAATCAGTGACATATCTAAGATATCCGATTATATATCTCATGATTCTGTACTAGGAGCATCCACTGCCCATGGTCGGCCTATCAGTTTAAGCTGCTACCCACGTTCCGTTTGCAAATCCAGTGCACCTCATTCTGTTTTTGCAAGAAGGGGTGTCTGTCAGTTATCCTCCATCAACCTTCACTTTGTAATTGCCTAAGATGAACCATTCACCTCTTCTGGTTTTGACTTCACACCAAACGCACTCGATGATCAGATGAACCATCCAATATGTGCGGATGACACCTCAATGTCGATTTCTTCTAGAGACACTTTGGAAATCGGACTGGGAGATCCTCAGGATAGTTTGCTTGAAACCAGTATGACCATTAGCCACTAAAAAGTCTCCAGCATCCGCTCAGAATAAGGTAGAATAAGTGTAAGGTTATCGACTCGTGGGCATAAGTGGAACCGGTTTGTCATGTATTTCGCCCACAACAACATTCAAGATTATAGTTATGCCGTCCAACTGGGGGGTAAGTTTACCAACGGTAGCAGATACTGACTATAAAAATGTTACCACGGATGATAGCTACGCCATTGTAAGTTGAACTTATTTACTACAGACTGACTCATGAACCATCTCACTGTCGCATGGAAAATATAAATGTCCTTCCGTCCATTAGTGATATTACGGAACCAAATTACTTTCTTGGTTCGCCTAGACTTCTGAGTGATTGAACTTTGGACTGGCATGTCATCGAGCACATTCGTCACTCATGTTGCCGCCCAAGGTTAACATATAAAGTAAAATACCATGGTGGTACCTGGCTTGGAAGGTTGTCTGCTATAACTCAGTCACTCACTCTGGAAAAGATAGAGGTCATAATATTATAACCGCATTAACAATTCGTGAATTGGAGATAACCTTCACAACGATTTCCTTGCCATTAGTCTTTCATTTAAATCACCTAATAAGAGTTTCTGAGTACTATAGCACTGCCCTATTTATTGGATCCTCTACTATGAGTTACTTGGTTCACAGACTTCGTTTTACTCGGTGACAAACTCAGGCGAACTCATGTCAACCTATTGCTATTCAGTTTACTACTTTCAGTGGAATGTTACAAATCAGCGAGACATACAATTTGTTATTACAATTACGTTGGCTCTGTCACATCAACGGATTCAGTTTTCTCATTAACCACCCCACTAGGGGCGAAGAGAAGAAAAGTGTCAAAAGATTTATGTTGTAGCAACGACGAGATGCAACGAGATTCGTAAATGGGGATATTCTGTCAAGCATGCCGCCAGCAGTGTTTAGAGAAGATGCGCGTATCAAAATCTCATTTGTAAGTATACCACTATCCGTTTTGAGTTTATCGATCGTATCGCGACTTTTAACAGTCAGTAACAATCTATTAGTCAGAGTCTATTTGTGGTCAGTTATTTACACCCCCTCACAGATTTACAGTATAGATGCAGTGGTAGAGAAAAGCTTACTATAATCTCTGTGAGCTTAATCCAGACATCTTATCTACGATGAGTGAATCATTTAGTCTCACACTTATAATACTGGTTATTACAAACAGTTCATTACAAATCCTTAGATAAATAAAGATATAGTGAGATCTTTTGCCATCGAATTAGTTTTTCAAAATGTGTTTTCATGAAGGATCACAAGAGTAACTAGAGTTTGTATGTGTACACATTTTGCATCTGTGTTTATCTATCTACATTCTATAAGAGACTTTGATTAAAACTCATTGTCATTGCATTCATGTTTTCATTAGACTATAAAAAGCAGGTTGATCATGTTTTGCCACAGCTCCTGATGTAGCTGTTCGAGTGATTTATGTAACCGGTGATACCAGCCTCATGGATTTATCGAAATAAGCAGAGGGAAAGTTCTTCCTTATTAAGCATTTACACACCTTTAGGTTAACTACATTTTCTTATTCGTTCTGCTTAGACGTTAATGTTCACCGATGGCGCTAAATTTGGCTAGAATCAAGTACCTTCTTTAAAAAAATTTTGAAATTAAATATTTCGTTGATCTTGAGCTTGCTACTTGTTTATTTTTAGACCATGCGAAAATTTGGTTGACGAACACCTTTAAAAATGAGATGTTATACAATGATTGTTTATTTTACAAACCAGCTATCCATTCGAGAATAATTGTGACAGATTAGAGTGTCTAACGTTGCAGAAAACATGTGTACCGATTAGCATTTGCTATTACATTCACGTGTCAATGTATTCATAGCATTTCTTTTTTACATAGTCGATAAACCCTAGGTTTGCACATCTGGTGAACGTCTTCAGTTGGTTATGTTCTTCAAACCTCGTCTTTATAGACAGAAAAAAATAAACCGCTGCTGTCTCTTTCTGGACGCCAGGCTAATTGTCTAGAAATTAACCAATGGACATTGTGTCTACCAGGTGCAAGACCATGTAATTCGAACGGTAACCAATACGATTACCTGGTAGTTCTAATTAAACTGATTTTCTGACCACCATGTTAGTGAAATCATATGCTCAGTGGGGCACGAAACAACAAATGGAGCATAACTATTCCAAAATTTGTAACCAAATTGACCTTCGCATCCGTTTCACACTGGTGGTTTTCTAAAAGACTCTTCAATCTTAGTAGTACTTCTATGAGATTTGAGTTTAGTTTTAGCAACTTACGTTAAATGAACGTTCTGTGAAGACTGACTTTGTAGCACGTTTATGAGAACCCGAATACTAACGTATCAATAGTGGTCGCTACAAACAACACTGGCCTGTGGACGGTGCATGGTAAATTTGGACGCCTAGGTCAGTTCGTCACTTTGATTAGATTGTTGCATGTGGGCATGAGAGCGGAAGTGCAGTCATGTGATTCGACCTCTGGTGATTTTGACATTTTCACTGTGCGCTAGCCCAAGCCCTATTTAGTTTATATATGACCGCCATGCTAACAGTTGCTTTTCATGAGTCTGGGAAGAACGGTGTTGAGGTAGGGTGTCGTATGGATGAACGCCTACTGAATATTCGACGTTTCAGCGCCCCAACCCGGTTGCATACCTCAACGCTGCGCATACTTCTGATCGCATATTACAGCGCGCTGTTTGCAGACAGCGAGGACGAACTACAGCGACTGGTCACGGCTTTCGCGACCGCGGCATCCGAGTTTGAACTGGATATCAACACAGGCAGGATGTTTTCTTTCTTTCAGCCTTCTCCAGGCGGAGGCGCTCTCTGTACACCTTCATTCCAAATTCGCATCAATGGAGACGTTGTCGATAGCTACGCAGACTTTTTCTATCTGGGTAACAACTTATCCACAGATCTGTCTGTAGACCGCGAGCTGAAAACTCGTGTGATAAAGACTAGTGTTGCTTTCGGACGTTTATGAAGACGTGTTTGGATGAGCCTAAGCTTGGA
>JTDE01000162.1:271712-285750 GCA_014338405.1 Paragonimus skrjabini miyazakii
ATTGGATCACGTTGTTCGATGGGCGATGATCGTACCCTGAAGCAGCTGGTGTATGGACAACTGAGATCAGGTAAGCGAAATCCTGGTGGTCAAAAGCGGAGATAGGGGATGCTGTGCAGGTATGTCTTTCACATTGTAAAAATGATTTTATATGCTGGGAAGACTAACCTTTGAGTGGGACTGCCTGGAGGAATACGATTCGGACAAGCGTTCACGAGTTCAACGAGCAGTTATTGCGCGGCCGAGAAAGAAACAGTGTGGTACGTAAGGGAACCACCGGTGCCATAGGTCGTGGTGACGTGACTATATAGCATTGCGATGTGTGCGACCGCGAGTGCGCTGGCCGTTTGGAATTAGTTGGTCACCAGCGTACTCACTGTGCACCGTCTGCGAAGCGACGACGAGCACGTTAGGCTCGGGTAAGTCCTATTAGTATATCCATATTATTTCCGGTAATGATTACATCAACCGAGACCATGGTCGTTTGAAAACTAATCCGTTCCTCTTCTCAGAAATGTAAGTGTGTGCGGTCTTCCACCCATTCTTTTTTCAGACTTGTTGGTGTACTCTATGATGACTGGTTTGCTTGTTCTTTTCGTATTCCAATCTGAATTTTTTCATCGATTTCCTCTCTGTAATGCATCAACATGCACTCGTATACTGAGATGCTTCTTGTATTATGTTTCATATATCTTTCTTTTCAGTTTATATCTTGTCATTACAACCTCTCTGTTTATTTTCCGAGAGATAACCATTTCCTTTTCCTGCTGGCCATCCAATTGGCTAGCCAGCATTGGCTGGCTGAACACAAAGACCCCATTCACACACTTACTGGTCTCATTCCTTCGGGTTTGAACCGGATACATGGTATGTGAGTGGAGCCGCAAGTGGTGTAGCACAAACCACTTGGGGTGATAGTTTAAAGTACGGGTGTTCATTGGCTTCGGTCATTGTGACAGGCTAATCCATTTCGGATGCCGCCATCAACAAGGGCAAACAGGTGTCGTGTATCAACATCCTGTTCAAATTAGGGATAAAGACCCGAGTGGGGCATACCGTTTCGTCTTCAGTGCAGAATTTGTAAACGCGTAGCTGCCAGAATTTCCGCTGAGTTCCTAATTCAGGTTCTCTTTCATATTAGCCGGTGTGAGCAGGATTAAAAAGTCAGAATTTTACCCCCCACTTTGTAAAAGATTATTTCGAACTGGTACAAACCTTAAAGAACTGCCCATCCTAATCTTTCTGTTTCTCATGAAGAGGAAGCAAACAATAGTTTATATTTTCTAGACATTTCACTCCTTAGAAAACAGGATGGCTCACCAGAACGCTAAGTGCATTGCAAGGCCACTTGAAGCGGTCAGTATTTGCAGTTTTCTTCTTTTGTACCAGTCACTTATAGACGAGGTCTCGTGAGAACTCTGTTTCATAGAGCTCGAGAGGTATGCATCGATGATTGCTTGCAAGGAGAGGAGGAATAGTTAGAGAATATGCTGCTCGCATGCGGATATCATGAGAAGTTCAGCGATGTTCACAACCAGAAAAGACTAACCAAAACTGCCGTAAGTACAGTCCCTAAGAAACAGGTCTTTTTGAACTTACCTTTCAAAGGCGATCATATCACAACTGATGTAAGTCAAAAATTACAATCTGCTCTAACCAGTACTTACCCTGCAAGGCTGAATTGCGGTTGCTACTCCCAGCTAGGAGTGTCGCTCAGCTTATTCACAAACGTGTCCTACCGAAATGTTCTGTCTCACATGTGATCTATCAGTTCACTTGCAGTTGCGGTGACGTCAATATCGGCAGAACAGATCGGTGCCTGCGACAGAGAATGGCTGAACATATGCCCAAGTGGTTGGTGCTCGCCATGACGCAACAGGCAATGTTGACAGAACGAGTGAGACGAAATCCGACCTTATCTATAGCACAACACATCATGGAAACGAGTCACACTGTTGACCCCGCCAATCAGTTTCAAGTGTTGGTGCGTAATCGGAATCCGAAGTTGTTTGCCTTCTTCGAAGCTATGCTAATCAATGCTCGCCGTCCGGTCCTGTGTGTGCATAAACTGTTGACTCATGTGGTGTGTCTTCCTTGGAACTGATAACAGTTTTTGTTTCGTGTAAACCCAATCGTAGATCGTTTCTATTGTTGTTGCTATCCGTATGTCCTATATATTCCAATGTTTTACGTTCGTGACTGAAGAGAGTAAACGAAATGTTAACATCTCACGACGTATATCTTCTGTCGTTACTGGGGAAATGGATCAAGGGAACGCAGTGTTTTAAAGCATACAATAGAATTTACTTTTTGCATCATTCAGATTTATTATAATAAATGGCAGCATATTCATATCCCTGGCAAGTCTAATAGCACGTAGTGTATACGTTTCAAATATGAATTCAAACTCGGAAAGCTTTTATGGAACCAAGAGATTTTAGTGGATTGTTATCCGTAATTGAGTTAAAAACGTGAACTTTCAAACACACAGCTCGAATTTTTGTCCGGCATCGGTTGCTTGATCAGATGAAAATGGTAATGCAGTCATAGCTTGTCCTCTGCCTACAATGTGAGCTGTGGTTATGAGGAGTGTGAGTTGACTGGTAAGATTGAGCAGAACAGCCATTTCAAGTCATTTGAACACAATGTTCCAACCTTTTGAAATGTTAATTATAATTAGTAAGGTCTTGGGCCAACATACAAGATTATGTACCATTTCCAACGGGCATGGTATTAGGTAGTAACATGTTTAAAAATAATGTTTAAAATACGCTGGAGACTGCGTTAACTGGAAAGGACAACGACAGTAAGTACAATCACGATGCATTACACGCAGTACAATCAAGACTAACCCACCCACAAAATCTTCCACTCATCAATTGATCCGTTAATCCACCACCTGAATGGCCAAACTCTAAAAAGTGACAGGGTACCGTATAAATGGAACCTTTGACATTAGGCTCTGCTCAACCTGGCAAACACCACCGCATCTCTTCACGGAAGCATACTCTCCGAACGATGAGAGTGACTAAAACCTTTCATGATACTCACCCAGTTAACCCCGTTATCATAGACCCACATTTTGCACCTCGTATATGTATTGGTCTCTATAAATACGAAAGAGAGAACCAGACCTACAAGTTTGCGAGTCAGCTGCTTAACCCACAGGTGATCAGATGTACGCATTTATAGCAATGCTTCTTCAACAGATAACTTATGAAGATTGACTGAAATCATGGTAATAACATCGTTAAGCAGTCAGAGTTTTATTCAGTCATGACCAAAACATATTGATAATTGGGTTTTGGCTGTGAAGTTGCTCATCGCTGATGGACATAATTGTCAAAGCCGAAGTTCAAATACCGGTCTCGATCGCATGATACAATTATGTTGACGACTATAATACTGACCTTATACAAAATACAGCAAATTTACAGTTTGCAAACGCTGTTATATGTCTACATGCCGATCGTCTCAAATTTTCTTGTGTTTATTCAACAAGAGCCTATATTCATGCATCTGCCATTTAGTTCATGTAGTTCTATGTTTGACACGACGGTGCACTTTTAAAGACGCGAGTACCACCGTGCAAATCAACAAGCCAACTTTAGAGTCGCAGTTATTCAAATTTATTTTCATTGCCCACCAAACTAGTCTTGTACGGGTAAACATGTGGACCATTTTTTCATCAAGCCATTTCAGCAGTCATGTAGGTCATATTAATTTATCTTTGATTCTCTGATTTCCGTTCAGCTCAGTATACTGTCTGAAGTTTAGCGCCAACATATGTTTGTTTTGAAACAATCGTGAAATCTGATCACCAGGCTTACTGAACATACTGTCAGTCTCATCTGTTTGATCCTACCCGGATTTGTTGGCTCGTACAGGACATAAATCAGCCGATTTGTAACTAAAAATGTGTTCATTTCCATAGTCAGACCAAATGCATAGTTTTACCAAAGTGACACGATGTGGATGTCTAACAGATACTGATGATTTTTCAATAAAACGGACTATCTACTGTGGTTGTAGGTGCTTATCGAATGATATGTAAATAAAATTGCAATAGCAAAATGAATGGCTTTTGGACATAGCATAGTGTGGGTGACAATATTCCGTGATTTTCAACTGCAATCATTACTATTATCCGCAATAATGGCAGAACCATTGAGAAACCCATTAATTCTCAGGGAAACGTGATAACATTTGTAAGCCTGTTAACGCGGTTGTCCTGAAAACACATTGGTGGCCGTTTAAGGTAATGTTCAGGAAGGATAGACTTTGTTGATGCGTTTTTGGTAATAGCGAGTTTTGAGTCGGGAAAATGTTTTCGAACGGACTAATCATATCAGCGATTTGACGACGAAATCGAAGGACAAATTTGCGCCCTGTGAGTACTTCTCCCAGTCGTACGTCACTCATAAATGATCATTTGTTTCTTACTCAAATTGACACTACAACCAACCTTTTTCGAAAACAAACTTCAAACCCCAGTTTTACACTTGTTGAACCTTGTAACCAGTGCACGTGCACTTCATCATCAGGAAAGCCGAATTCACAAGCATAAATGTTTCTAATTTTCAGATCCAACGGTCACAACCGGCTTGTCCTCATTCGTTTCTTCTTACTGCTGCCTACGGTATATTATCGGTGAAGTTCTAATCACCTTTAACAACACAGTGAACTCTGGGAAATAATTTGCTTTTCAGAAATGTTATCAAATAAGCCCGTTTCAACGCGAATTTTATCATCAAGTCTGATTACAGTTCTTGTGATTTCCAAATGTCATACACCTTGTTCATTCCAGTATGGGATTTTTGGGTTAACACAAGTGAAAAAAATTAGTGTGACATTTTATCAAAACGTCAGCTATGATTTTCCCTATGTCATTATGAACAATGGATGGATATTTTTGCGCAATACCAATTTTTAATGAAAAATATCAGAGGCTTCATTTTGAAAAGAAAGTTGATATCGCCCGACTTTTCACATGCGTTTTATACTTTCTGACCGATATTGGCAGATTTAAAATTTTGCTGCGATTACACGTTTTACTGAGTTTTGCAAATGTACATACACCATAGTTGAAATCGTTAGTGTAGGAAATATATTTTGACCCCAAAAATACGACTGATCTCAAAGTATTACTATAGGTTAGCCAAAGTAAAACAGTTTCTTCGGTGCCCACAATGCATTATTTTTCACAGCTATTATGAGGCACAATAACAAGAGAAAATTGATGACCTTCACGGTTTTCTTGCCTCAACTGAAGACAGTATTTCACTTGATAATAAAGTCTGAGGACGGGCCATTTTAACTCACTGCATAATTATATCGTAAATATCCTTCTTTAAGTTAAGGGGCGTGATTGAATGAACATGATAAAATGACAGATCCAAACAATAGATTTTTAACTTGATATGAGCTTTTTTATTGCAGGAAAGTGGAGAAAACGTTATTCCTATTTAAGTAATTAATGAAACCACTTCGATTTGAAATAACGTTACCAAATATTGATTGAAGACGGTGGACTTTATCGAATGGATTGAGAAGAACAACACGAGCAAATTGTAATAACAAACCTTTGAACCACTTCGAGTGCTTGATTTCGTTGATTTTAAGTTTGTTGCTGAAGTTTTATGATGAGTGGCCGTTGGTGCATATTACAACTAACATGATGCAATGAACTGTTATGATGATGTGCACACAACAGATCGCATTTTACAAACAGTACGATGTTAAGAATACACACAAGACCATAACCACAGTCATCTTATCATACAATAGCTGATGTAGGGAACTATCGTCCAGAAATTCGGAATTACAAACAGCTGATGTGTCCATATATGAATCAGTAAAGTGGCGTTGATGGTATGGTATTTCATCTGGATATACAATTGCTTACGCCAGTTTCCCTGGTGTGATAACCCAGTTGTTAGCCTAGCCACTAACTGCAACATAGGAAAGCCGTTTGGCCAATTGGTTCCCACGAGCTTATTCTTCGCGTATAACGTATCATACGGGTGTGATGGAGACGGATGTTATCAGCCAAGCAATAAAGAAAGAGTTATCCCAGAGCTGAGAAATTGTGTATTAAGCGAATAATTGAGTTGTTTCTCCCCTATTTTATTTGCGACACTGAAGCTGGAGATGCACAGTGGAATTTCAAATCCGTGCAGATAGATTTGCGATCAGTCATTTGCAGATTTGTCCGAAAACTGGCATACAGACGTGATCCAAGGTTTTAATTTATTATTAGTCATCTCATATACATAGCGTTTGCTTGCGCAAAATTTTGCATACCAAATTAAAATCTTATCCTACTTTCATATGCGATAGCTATTCGTAAAGTCGACCTTCTAGACCTTATGTTCTCGGAGTCAGTTCGAATGCTGTTAAAAGGACGTTCAGCTCATTCTGTTTGGAGCATAAGTTTGAAAGTTTTGGATAATCCGTGCATCTTCATGATGACGTCGAAAACTGTTAGCACTTAGGCGTGGAAACGAAAATGTCTGTGAAGAATCAACCGTTTCATTTAACTTCAAAATCAACCATTTGATCTGTGAGGCTGTTCGACGGTTTTTCCTAGTTAGCCCTGGCTACTTATTCAACCTGGAGAATTCCTCGTTACTTACTGATACACATCACCTAAATATCTATCAATTACTGCCTTGCAGAGCTCATTTTCAACGTTACGCATAGTTACAAAGCCGCAGGTTGACAACCTTTAACCATTCCGTTGTCTAGATATCGGAGTAGTAGACTGCATCATAACAGATAAGTTTGTTTCATAGATCTGCCTCATGGAATACCGAAGTCGCGCGACCAGTAAATGAACAAACCAAATATTCTTAGAGTTCGAAACATTCCTTCACTGTCCAAAATTTGAATAAAGGAGACAACGGACTGATATTTCACGGTTTGTATTCGGATAAATTTCAGTGCATCTTCACGAGTGCGTACTGCAGGTTACTAATATATCCGTATGAGAAAGCGAACGCAATACCAGAGTTCACAGTCACTATCACTATCGTGGTAGCGGCAATCCTACAAACAGTTGTTTCTGAACACAATACGAATTTGAACATAAGGATGGCTATAGCTTCAGCATAGCGCAGTGTTTACCAGTTTAACCCGTTTGAGTAGATAACGAATAAGGTCATTGTAAGAACGCACTGGAGTTGCATGATTAGACTATGATGTGCGACAGATGATGTAGGTTCCTTGGTTCTATGCCCGGCTGTGTTTTCATGCGTTGGTGATCATATTTTTGACTCGATTCGCGACATGTTCCATGACCCTGGATCGCAACTGGCACTCAGTCCTGTCTATACACAATGCTCCACATCTACATCTAATATGCGCTTGAGTCGTACATTGAAGCGGCAGGAGTGCCTTAATACTTAAGAAAATCATATACATGTTGTGTGGTCAGACAACTGGGGGTGTTTTTAATAATGTTATGACAAAATGCAAATTTAGCCACATTGTAGTGATCAGGATATAGTGATATTTTCAGCTTTCGCAAGAAATTATGTTCAAGTGGGCCTAGTGCACAGGGGGTTTTGCTCCAGACGGTTGGAGCCCCCTTGGATTAAAACTGAAACCCATTCTGTCATTATATAGGTTACATCACTCATCCTTAAAGCTGTCGCATAATAGGTGCGATTGTGATTGTCTCTGTGAGAAACTAAGTATCAATCCATGATGAGAAGCTGGCTTCCAGTGGTAGAGATTGTTATTACCAACGCGTCTTAATCTATCTACACTTGTCTACCAAAGACAGAATGCAATTCCATTCAATGAGAGATGTTCCAATTATTTTATTCGATGTGAGTTTTAAATAGAGCCACAGTTTTTATCACATTTCGCATGCATCATATACTGTTGAGCTTCAGAATGAGCCTAAAAATATGAGCAGTAACTGTAGACATTCAGTGTTTCTCTTTTTGTGACATATGTCATTAAGTTAAACTACCGAACAAGAACAGTTACTTTTTGTTCTATCCTTAAAGTCTTCAATATATACGGACCACAAAGCGATCCCTGTGAAAAATGAATGTTTTCACTGGCAGCAGAATAGTGTGTTTGAGGAAAAATTTTCTCTACCAGCCGTAATGGGAATTCAAAAATCTCGCAATCCAAATATGTTAAACAGTTCTTTTTTACTCACATACTGATGAGTTCTACCAATCTTCAACAATTCAAGTTAATAGATGTCAACGAAATATTTTGGAAAAACCTTTGCATGCGATATACCATTAACTTCCAATGTGTTCGTGTTTCTATTGGAAACAAAACCATTTGTTCCTATCTTGTACAGAGGATAATTGTTTTCCCAACTTTACTTGTTTGATTTTAGTATGGCGTAATGGTACTCATACTCTGTATGATGTGTTGCCCATCTGTACGGTTGTCGCTGTACACTGGAACAATTGTTGATACATTTGACGGAATACTGTTATGTCAGTATTTTCAGGTTTGCGCGGCACAAGATGACAGGTACCGACAATCTAGCACTGAATGAGATGATGATGGAATGGCTAATACGACAAGATCTGGCAGTAGTTTGGTTTATCTAAATTATTGCCATGTCCCTAGTCACATCAATTAACGTGACGTCAACTAGGCATGCTGAACAAGAAAAATGTCAGTGTAGTTATTTGCATTACCAAAATGAACACTTATCCATCATTCAATAATGTTGTTGTACAAGGCTGAAAGCTTCATCTGCCGTCCCATTATATGCTCTTCACAGATACAAGTACCCGTCGGAAGAACATTTGCACATCTCTCGTTTGGTATGCTTGGCTGGAAAGCGTGCACAGTTGACATAAGCTTACCACAGTAAATAAAGATATGTATGTGCTAACACCGATGCACAACGTAAACTTTGTTAATCGCTATCATCCCCTTAAGAAGTGAAATTATTCCCCACGAATCATTTACCAAGTCATTATATTTACTCATAAAGCTGCATTCACATATCACTCTACGATACGCGGAATTCTGTGAGCAAAATTTACATTCTGGTTAGTATTTGCAATCTGTAAAATTTCCAACTAAACAGAAAGAATGCTAAGTTATCCACAAACGGGAAAGAAAATGTTGTTAACACCTTGCGAATTACTTGTATATTGGACATGTACATGCATCAAATAGTCGATGTGCACAATAGGTGAGAAGATATCTACAAATGAATCAGTGACGCTTTTCGGGGTGTCGGAACATTTAAACGGTATGCTCGGAAATGAGAGAACTGTCTCATTTTTAAAACCATTTTGTTGACTTTCTAAAAGATACTATACCCTTAAACCTGTTCCTTATTATTCCTCAACGAAAATGTATTAATGTGCAGACGTTTTACAATCTATCACTGCTCACTGCTAAGTATGAGGCGTCCCGTAAGATCGGAAAAATCCTTAATCGTCCAGTAATGATATGGGTAGTAAGTACTGTTTAGTGGAGGTTGACTGCTGAAATTATAACAAATAATCTTTTCAACAATAACTCAGTTCAATGGATAGCAAAAAAATGACTAGAAACAGCGAAAACCTTATGCAAAATTTCAGTGGCAACCAAACTAGCACTGCACCTACTAGAGAGGAAAACAAATGCCCACACAATTATTCTTACGCATGACAGGATAAGTCGCTTTAACAACTTGTCTTCACGATGCAATCAATTGTTAACCAAAAGATGCCACATTCAATGTTTGTATACGTTCGAGGTTCACAATCGACGTCTTGTAGCCAAATATGTTGATGTCCAGCTTTATACTCCAGTAACTGGTGTCAACAATGCAAAGAAACCTGAACCATGACTATTGCGCTTTTGAGAAAACTGTTTTTGATAGGACGAAAATTCCCGAAGTTTTCATTCGCACGCATACACATTCACGATGACTTGTTTGACAGTCTTGATGTCGTGATACAGTCCTTTCAAAATTGAAGGGTATCATTAGGCAGTCAAGCAAAATATACTTGATGCGATATTCATCAGAGTTGCTTTCGACATTTGATAGAGCATACTTGCAAATACAAAAAACTCGTATGACTCTCATTAAAATTAAACCATTTGACTCGCCATTTTTGTGAAAGATAACCTTCTTCAAGTGCAGTAATGACCATCCGAATATATGTCAGATGCGTCTGTGAGCATTCAAAGCCTTCTTAAGTTCCATGTTCCGAAATGGATAGCAAGTCCATTCTTGAAATAGATGTGATGAACTACGAACAATCAAAATAGAACTATGGTTATAACTGGAAATAGATCCTGTGGTGCTTCACGGCTACACAGTCAAGCTATGAATGTTATTCCGAATTGTGGTTGTATCTCAAACATCCTATTTATTGCGGCGCATTTTCTATTCAGTTGAGTTTCCTTTATTTTTATAAACATGGACGTAACCATCAAATTTTAGAACGTGGAATCTGAGGCTACCGTTCCAGTACCTTCAACCCTGTTGCAGTAACCTATGTGTAACTTGATAGCTATCCCATCGTACAGTTATAGCGAGATATGGATTGAATTTGGTTCCTGACTGTTCGCACAGTACACCCAGTGTTAGAGTGGTAACGGACGGGTGCGTGCGAAGTCAGCTGGAGTTGACGATCTGTATACAATTGGAAACTACCATTTCAAAGTTCACAGCCTATTTTTCTACAGTAACCACATGAGTGTGTAACTCACAAATTACTAATTCCGGTAACTTCTGAAGAATACACATTTGAAGCTCACTCATTAATCAGTTATATGGAATTTGAAAATATCCGTACATAGTTGTAATCGGAATGTCAACATGAATTAGTCCGATCTCCTATTGACACCTTGATCTGGTTAGTTTCAGGTTGCTGGCACTTTGTGTAGTTTCCTTTTTATCGCCCTAATCAAGGACTTTGTAGAAAATGACTTCGTTGAAACTCATCAGAATCCTAGTTGAACTCTTCAGATCGTGTTGAAAAGCCAGTTGAATGAAACAAACTGTCAAATCTTTCAGGTCAGTTTTTGATCCGTCCCAATGAATCACTTTTCATGAAATTCCCTCAAACCATCGACCGTTATTTTTTTTGAAATTCGTCAGAACGAAAATCACTGTACAGAGGTCGCATTAGGATTTGGTACATATACCTTTGAAGCGCCTCCCCTCAATTCATAAAATTGTCAGAATTTCAGAAAATGAACGGCCTGCTGGATAAAAGGGAAAACGGATTATGGGCACGTAACTAGTGAAACGCAGATGATTAACTGTTGTCGAGAGCTGCGACGGTGAGTTAAACTGCTTCCACACACCTGCAAAACAATCAATGCCGGTGTCAAGACTTTTGACTGCAGTCCGCAGACGTCCGGTCAGCACTGGCAAGTGATTCAGACTCCTACCAAGTGTCCCTTTTCAGTCCGTAGAAAACCCAAAGTTAGTGACGTCATGAGGCTCGTTATGAGTCATAATTGTGTGTGGTGTTTAATTGACCGGATTGATCAATCATGGTGTAATTTGCACTAACATTATAAAATATCCCCAGCTTGGGTGTCAAATGATCAAACCTCAATTACTCAGCTCACACACTCCATTTTTCAAAGACCAGTGCGTTTTATCATTGCACAAAACAGTCAATAAATGAGAACATTGAAATAAACTTCAATCTCCTTGGGTAACGTAGACTGCTGGAAAGCATTACATATAGAGCTGAGACGACGATGTCAGATCTCATCCTGCGAGAATTGTCGAATAGCTCAGACATTCGGCTCTATCCCGAACTAGGATATCCAACTCAAAAACGATACGAAAAGTGTTAGGAAAAATTATCCTGCTTTCTGCGCTATTGTATTAGTCAGTGGCGAAATGAAGCAGCAAACATACTGAGGGGAAATTCACGTTCTTTTTTCAATACCAACGTGTATTAAGGATGTGTGATTTGTATTTTGTCCTGGAAAGTTTACGTCTTCTGATATGCACCCATTTTGATTCCGGTTAAAAATTTAACATCCAAACATGCACTCTTCTACTGAACAAATCTTTGAGGAAAAGTGGGTATGCATACAATATATTTTACTCAGCGGAAACGTTTGCGAGTTGATATTAGCTGATTTAACACTTCAGTAGACATAAGTATCAAAACCTCTGACGACAATGTTTATAGAATAACCTGTGAACAACTCATATGAAATGAAAACACATCAGCTGAATTTTGCTCATAGCTGCATTGCGGAATATTTTCCATACTTCAGGTGTTTGTTTACAGTTACTAAGTACAAAAAATCAGTGATATTTTCTGTAATCGGTATGTACGCTCCGTTGTTCTTTTGTTTATGAACTAATCCGTATAAACGGTGTTGATTTCAATTTTCATATTCACTCAAGCAGAAGACCATAGTATCAAGAATTCTCACAACAAAACATCAAATACAATGTGCACCGTGGATTGTTGAATGCAATGTGACACGCGTCTATTATATCTGTCCTGAAGTAGTCTCATTTATTTGCCCCCAAATTGTGCAAACAGGTTATTCGCCATCATCTAGCATAAAATAGGACCTTCAAAAACCATCGTTTGTTCAAAAAGATTTTTAACACAAAGGCACATGAAAATGTGAGACATTGACTTGGAAATGTCCGAAAAACGTTAATGAGGTGAGCATGCGGTGTGATAATGAGAGCGGATGTGTTAATTAATCTAAATCGTTTAAAAAATTGAAGATAAAATCTACCTGCTCAGTTTATATAAAGCAGACTAGGTCATTTGGCTGGATACGTCTAGAACATCGTACTCTGCGTCAACAACCTGAAATCAGTGCGGTTTTATTTTCAGAAGTGTTTGTCGGATAATGTGTGTTAAATACTGGCCAGTACACCGAGTAAACTAAGTGACGAAATAAAATCACCAGTTCTTTGTGACTTGTAACCGTTTATGCAGTTGAGCTGTTTTCTGAAAATCCACTGTACGTATTCTCATCTGGATTTTTGACTGAAGGATTGGATGAATTGTTTGTAAGCGTTTAAAAGAATTATACACATACGCATTTTGTTGAATACAAAATGAAATATATATCACTCTGCAGCGAAAATGACACAACTTACTTTTATAAACTCGTGTATCGACTTTCGGTAAAAATCATCACTTCTACCTCCAAGCTCTATATGTTTTGCCAAAATGTTAAGAGACTCAGGAAAGCTTCCATGGAGCTATTGGTCACTCGTTGTGTAACCTTGAGGTTGAGCGGAAACATTTTTCAGACGCATTGCCGCTCTAGTATAGGTCTACATTACGTCAGCCTTTTTACTTTGTAATCATTCAAAATTGTAGTAAGCTTAAAAATGTCAAGATATTGTATTTTGTGACATTTTTTAAAGAACATACACAAGAGCTGTTAACTGCTCGTCCCGGTTGTCAAATGAAGTTTGAGGCAGATTTCCAGGTCAACTTATAATCTCACTTTCCATGGTTCGACGGAATATGGCACAATGCATGTCTTGCCGGAGCCACAACCAAATGGTATTATGCTCTACCACAACAGCTTTTGCTAAAGTGAGGACTATAGAAGATTGCTTTTCATCTAAATCGATAACCAAAGCAAATCGGTCTTACGACCAAAGTCTGAATTATTCCTTCCACTGTTAGCTAACTTTGGATGAAAGTTGCCACTGGCAATTTAGATTAGAGAGTAGAGTAGCGTTCCGTTTCGTGGTGCGTCTTAGACTGTCCTATGACACATTGATTTACAGGTAATTGGGACTGACTGCCTTGTAGCAAACCAATTACATAATTGCGTGTCTGTAGAAAAAACGACGAACAAATGTTCTCGAATAAGACTTTAACATATGTTTGTTCACCGCAACCGATTCCGTTAGAAATCAGAAAATATCAGTTATGCAGACAAATGTTTCCGGTTTTTGAACGTAATAAGTTATATGCGAATTGTACATGAAAACCAGAACATGTCGCATAGGTCGTTAGAAATCAAAAAAGTGGAACGGTTTACATTGCATCGGTGAAGGCTGAGATTGTTAGTGAAAGTGTTAGTTTAACAGATAATTTCC